>APFE030372767.1:2034-85126 GCA_000404065.3 Pinus taeda
CAGCAAGAACAAACAGAAAAAGCTAATTTTTTGCTGAAAACTGAGAAGTTTCCAGGTGGTCCGTTGGGCTGAAAACGGATAAGTTTGCTTGCTGAAAAAAAAAATTATTTTGCTGTAATTTTTGCTGAAATTTTCTTGCTGTAAAAAGACATTTTTTCAGAAATAAAGAAGAGCTCTCAAACTGGTTTTCCCCAAGAGTTGTAGGGGGTTTTTCCAGGGTCACGTTGACCAAAAATATCAGTGTTTTAATGTGTTTTAATGGCTGTTTATTATTGCTGATTTTTATTTCTGCAATTTCCAGCATTCTGTAAATTTTCCAGAATTTGTGTTTTCAGCAAATTTATTTTTTCAGCATGTTGAATGTATGGTTATGGGAAAGGGCATTTAACTACATGGGAGAAATAAGGAGAAACTGAAAACCGGGGTGGGAAAACAGAAATTTTACAAAAAAAGGTAAGGGTAAAATGAAAAAGAAAGGTGATATGAATATCAAAAGTTATTTCACTGTCACACCCTCCTCTCTATCAAATGCACATGGTCCTCAAGCTAGTAGAACTTTGTAACCCACTTTAGATGACATTTGAATAAAGAATTGAGGGAGACTGCTTGTGATCACATATGTAGATGGCGGTATGATGCTGATATCCCCTTCAATGCTTCCCGTTCAGCATATTATGAGCCTATGTTTGATGCCATACATGCTGCTGGAAAAGGCTTCAAAGGCCCTACTATGCATGAGATAAGGGGGTATCGTTTGCAAAAAGAAATTGCCTCCATTAATGAGTATTTGAAAGATTTCAAGGACTCATGGGCAAGAACAGGATGTGCCATCATGTCAGATGGATGGACTGATCAAAGGAACTGTACCATCATAAAACTTTCTTATCTTCTACCCACAAGGAACCATGTTTCTAAAATCGTGTTGATGTGTTTGATAAGGTAAAAGATGGACGATTGTTGTTTCAGCTATTGGATGAGGTTGTTGAAGAGGGGGTGGCTAATGTTGTTCAAGTCATCACAGATAATGCCTCTAACTATGTTTTTGCTAGTAAACTATTAGAGGAAAAACACAAAAGCATCTTTTGGACCCCGTGTGTTGCACATTGCATAGACCTCATGCTTGAAGATATTGGCAAATTAGATTGGGTCAAAAATACTGTAGATCATGCCAAAAGCACAGCAAAAATTATCTACAATCATTCATGGATTTTGAGCCTTATGAGGAGACACACAAGGGACAGGGATATTTTTAGGCCTTCCATCACTAGATTTGCTACTCATTTTTTGACATTGCAATCTATGCTTTCACAACATAGAAACTTGCAAATGATATTTTCCAGTGAAGAATGGAATCAAAGCCAATGGTCTCACAAACAGGATGGCAGAGAATTGAAAAAGAAAGTTAATGAAGAAATATTTTGGAGAAAGGCAGTAGAGATTGTGAAGGTTGCTAAGCCACTGGTTAAGGTGTTGCGGTTGGTGGATGGGGAAAGATTGGCTATGGGCTTCATTTATGAGGCTATGGATCAAGCAAAGGAAAATTCCTACACCAAAATTCCTTCTGCAGCAACTGATGATATTTCTCCTATTTGTTAAATTTCTTCAAACAAATTACTTGAAGTTTCCTACGACAAATATCGAAATACATACACTGCAGCCTTCACTTAATTAAATATTATGTGGAAACAAGAGACTGAGCAAGAAAGAAAATACAACACAATAACACTGTTATTTTTGGACAAATGTCCCCAGGAAAACCCAATGCAGGAAAACTAGTGCAGCAGAACTGAGGGTTTATTATTATTAAGCAGTAGCAAATTCTGAATACATCTTTGAATACCTCAAGGGTTATTCACTTACAAAGAGAGAAATATTGGAAGAAATATTTGTGAGATTACCTTACATAATCACTGAGAAAAATCCTAGTTGATCTGAACATAGGACGAGGTGCCTCTGGCAAGCCCTGCACTGCCTCTATGCAGTGCTCACACAATCCCTGTGTCGACCCCTCTAGCATTGCATCACCCAACCAACTAATCGATTTGTTGCCCGAAGTCACTTCTCTCAGCCTCTCGATCTCACACCCCAACTCTCGGTTTCTGAAACTGACTCTGCTACAAAATTTCAGACTCTCTTTCACCCTTTGCGCTACCTCTATGTGGCCCTGCGTCAACCTCTACGTGAAATTTGTTGGATCACTCTATGCCTCTCTGTTGATGATAGTCCAGCTGAGAAAATCTCTCTCACCGAATACTATCTTTGCCCCTCAAATGCAAGAAATCTACTCTATCAGAATTTCCTCTTGAGAACTTCTCACTTCATAAATTCGATCTCTTGATCTCTCAGTGTGTCTTCCAAATAACCCTCGAACTTCCTTAAATAATCTTTTCGTTGAGTGTATTTTTCCTTCAACTAACTTATCCTCTTCTTGAGTTGTGGTATTGACTAGTTTGGTATTCGTTCCTTTATCTTCAACTAGAGTTGTTACAACTGGCGACTTCGATACTTCCTCTTGAATATAATGTTCTAACTTGTCTTCTAACGACTTCTTGTCCTTTTTAAGCTTTTTAATTTACGTCAATGGTTTTTGACCATGGTCTTTAAGTCGAGAAACTTCATTTTTTTAGCAGTGATCTTGTCAACTTCTCTTTTGCATATTTTGTAGCACTTTTCTACCTTCTTGAAAAATTACTTTTGAGATATCTAGTATGTCTTCTAGTATTACTGAATTTGGCTTCATTGTAACAGCGTGTAGCGTTATTTTATTCTCTTTGTAAGAAAATGTCGAAAACTTCTTCATATTTAGGATGAAGGAACCTAGGGTTTCCATCCAGGGTGAACCTAAAATAATGACACCTTGATCACTCCATAGGTTTTGAACTAAGAATTGTGATATGAATGTATAATCTCCAACGTTTAACTGTAAATTGGCTATTTCATAATTTTTGTTGTTATAACAATCTAATTTTTCAATTATATTTGACTCGGGAATCACTAATTGGTTTGAGATTTTAGGTTTTGTGTAATTTTTATCTTCAGCTGACGAGATAGCGACAATAACATCTTTTCCCGCAATTGACCCTTTAATTCTAAATAGCATTGAGGCATAGTCATATTTAGTTTCTGGGAATCTTCTGGCCTTCATTTCCGTATTAGGCTCCCTTTTGCTTCCTTAGGATGAACTTATAAAAGCACCTTTTTATAAATATCTACTCAATGTTGATACTTAATAATCCCTTTTTCAATTTTGGTACTCCTTTATAATCTTTTTATAACTTAAATAGTGATATCTTATAAATAAATTTTAATTTACCCTCGGACTTACAATTAATTTCAACTTAAAGATATCTCTTTTTTTCTCTCCCTTTATAAAAATATCTTCATATAAATTTATGTACCTTTCTATCCAATATATATCACCTTTAAAGAATTTCCCAATTCGATAGAAGGATATTATTATAATATGTCTCTTTTAAAGTCATTTTCTTTTGGTATAAAATTTTTGTTTTTTTGTAATTTTTTTTATAAGATTACATATTAAAATTAAAAAGAAAGGGAATTATAAATACAAGAAAATATAATCTCCATGAGATTGTAAAGGAGGATGGCGGAGAGAGTTGTGGAAGTGGCACTGATTATGATGATGATGACATGGAGGACTACTGACAAACACGAGCTATTAGATTCTTACCTCTACAGTTCTAGTATCTATCGTATTTTGTATTTGTCATTAAAATTCCCACCTATACTATATAGTAGCACTGACTTGATATCTATGTAATACATTTTGATTTTGACGAATTAATGAAAAAACTGCAGTTTATAGTTCTAATTTCTTGCGTGTTTGTCATTTTATCATCATTGATGCAGCACTAGTTGTATGATTGAATTTGTATCCTCACGTAAAATAGTAAATGTTTTAGTTTCTAAATTCTAAAAACACTTGAATCTCTCTATATTTCATTTTTACAAGTGTAATTCACTAATTTGTTATATATATATATAATCTGGGGTGGTTGTGTCTTGAGTCAAACAATTGCATTTCCATGTCCTCTACGTTCCATTTCATCCTGTGCATTTCTTGCACAATTTGCTTTTTACATCTATTGTACATTCCCTAGTACTGCTCTTTATCAGAGACACTTGCACACTCCCAATATATACTGCGTCATTGTACTTGTATGTTTTCCATTGCAATTCCATTGGTCATCTTTGGCTACAGGTAAATGTTAATTTCTTTTGATTCAATTAACTCAAATAGTGATGATAAAATACAAAATAATATGAAATGATTTATGTCGATTAGAAATGCTTTTAATTGTCTCAATGAGGCTCTATACTAGTTTCCATGACTAATGCTCACAGACTAATTATTTGGGTTTCAATATTAGTTGGAGATAGTGGGTTGTTATCTCACATTTGCATAGCAAGAAAATTATCAAATTAGTATAGAATTAGATTAAAAGATTAGCATATAGCTCAAACATTTAGGGTGCACAGTGTTTTTCTTCATTTTAATAGAATTTTCCTATTAAAAAACTGTTCAATTTTCTAAAGACCCTGTTTTCCTATCTTTGGTGAAATAGGATTAAATGCAATTGTTCTAATACTTAAAACAAAAAAAATGATAAACATGTCAGGAAACATCACTATAATTGAAGCCTTACCTGCTCATTTATCAGTATCAAACTGAGCATTGGTCTACTGATACTCCACTGGTTTGCACAATCTTCAAACAGAACAATTTCAAAAAGTGTCTTCAAAATCTGTTGGAATCACCACATTTCATGTCAGGGTCAAATGGATTTCCTCACTTGAATAATCTCAGTTTGGATAAACTCCAATTACATGGCCAAACCTAGACAAATTTTAGATCATCCTGCAACACTAATTTTGACCATTGGTATTTATATCTTAGCAATATGATTTCTCTTTTCAATGAAAATGAGAAAATGAGAAAAAGAGGCTAAATGCTGGTGATGTTCCTATACTGTGGTGTACACTAACTTGACAGGTTTAAAAACCAACAAAATAATGCAGTATGCACTTAAAAAAGTACAATTTCTTCACCAGACAGACTTATGGTTATAAAATAAAAGTACAATTTCGAGTTTTTACTTTAAAAAGTGAAATTAAACTAACATAATTCCTATAGAAATTTAGCTTGCATGTAATATCAAGCATGACAGGTACAGTTATAGGTCTCCCATGGGACACTTGTCACCTTAAAAATGTGCTCATTCCAAGATAGGGGAATCTCAATACTTACTTCAGGAAACAATCGGGGACACTCTGCAATATGTTGAGCTAAATTAACAGCAGCAGGCAATGTTGGTGCCTCCCCAACTGTGATATTGTTGAAATAGAAAGCTGCTAAATTATCTACCGCTGAAGCACACTGGCAAGAAAGTGAAAAATAAGCAATACAATAAGTTCAAAGAAATTCATCCAGTTTCTAGGAAAATGATAGCTATGTTGGGATATCAAAACTGGATCAAATAACATTTTAACTAACATTTGGTGAACAAGACATAGAACAAAGTTCTTTATGGTCTCACCAAAAGTGAATAAAATAAAGTACCAGTTCATATTAGTTTCCTATTTCTGGATATCAGCAATGTCAGTAAGGTGAAAAGTCTTTGATTATACCTGTGTAGAGATACTAGAATCCAAGCTTTTGAGTCCAGATTCCAATGAACCAACAATATGAGCAAATGTACTTGTATCCAGATTGACAATTACATTTATATGACTATTGCACAAAACTTCCAATAGTGCAAAGTACGATCGTGTGAGCTGGAAACATAACAGTAAACTCCACAGTTTTACTACAAATGTCACAAGAAGGAACAAAAAATATAGCAAAAAATCATGCCATGAAAAATACATCAACACATAAACCAATGCATACAGATAGCATAAAATATGTAAATTACTATCTTCAAAAGGGATACAGTGTTCTATATAGATAGGCAGACATTCATGGAAGAATTCAGCACATGACAAACAGATAATTGGACCCCCTTTTCCATGTGCATTGAGGGCATGATCTCAAGTATTCTAAACCAATGGTCTTAATCGCTCCTCTTGACCTGTTTCAAGTTTCCTTGCAAAGAGGCAGATATTTTACCTTCCGAAATGCCATTATATCAGCGAGTGGAATCGACAATGTCATCTTCAGTGCAACATCCAGAGCATCAGCAAGTGCTCTATCTCCATACAATTCAAATACACCAAAATTTACATAGTTTCCAGCCAATGCTGTAGCAAACAAGCACATATAAAATTAGATACACGAATTTGATTTCACATTATTTCTACTCATAGTACCTCTAATACAAGTCGCAGTTCAGACAAGAGATAATATTATATTAATTGCAATTATTCACAAATCTAAACTGTGAATCAAGAGAATCGAGACAGGTACAATTCTATTTAAAATGCATTCTCCTCGACTTCATCAAAGCAAAGACAGAACAAAAAAAAATAAAAAAATCATTTATGGCATTGATATAATAATACTTTAGGTTCTGTTATCATGAAATTCGCAGCCTAGATTCAATAACCTGTTTTGCTCACAAGTACAACTTTGTCAAAGAGATCTGAATGCACTGGCACTTAATAAAAAACTGCTGACACAAAAACTAAATTTATTCCTGTCACCCAGTCAATAAGTCAATGAAATGGCAAATACTAAAAAAGTCCTGAACTCACCCCTAGTTAGAATTGTCAAGGAGATCCAAATGCCCTTGTACTTATAAGTATATATATCGGCAGGTGTCGGAAGGGATAAAACTCTTGTCCCATATGCCACAATCAACTTGCTTACTTCACGGAAAAGAAGAATTCCATTTGGAGAAGAAGAGTCAAATGTCAGTCGTTGAAGTTTATTAAGAACAAACTCTGCCATAAATTTTAGAAGAGGTGTTGTGACCTGCACAGAAGTGGTATCTTTGTTATTTCCTCGACATTAAACAACTACGAAGAAAACTTTACACTCACAATTAATATCAATTACATGGAAATAAAGAAGAAAGAAAAGGGGAAACCTAAGCATTAGTTAAATAAAAAGGGAAACTATCTTAGTGATCATCCTTTCAAAGAAAACATGAACAAGGTATGTCAACCTATGCTGCAGGAAATGTAAGGCAGGAGAGCGTTTCCGTACGGAAACGAGTACGAAACGCTGAAACGCATGTGGTACGGCCGTGAAACGCATTTCAGGCTGTACTACCACGTTTCACAAACGTGGCCAGTATGGCCGGAAACGTGTTTCACAGCCGTATGACTCATGTTTCAACATTTTACTTGTGTTTTTTAATTTGTTTTCTAATTTATTTTTAGGTTATCCTAGTGACTTCTAGTTGCTTCTAGATGCCTATCTAAAGTTATAAAAGTGAACTTTTGCCCTAGTGTTGATATGCAGTTCATCAAGAAGTTTGAGGCATATGCAGTTCATGGTAATGTTAAATTCTTAAAGTAAAAGTGATATTCTCCTTAAAGGAGAATACCACTTTTACTTAAATTTTTAACATTACCATGAAATGACTCAGGATGTTTGAGAGTGGTTTCGCTCTCATTGGATTTCATATGGAGAAAGTATAATTTTAGATCTCACTCAAAATCCAGCAGACTTATCTATTTTTCAGGATTTCAGGATTGGGGGGATTGCAATATTTCCATTGGATTTTATCATGTACTAGGGTATGGAACTTGTATTTAATCAAGAGAACCAAGCCCTCTATGCAAGGGAGACTCCCAATAACCAAGAGCATGTAGGGTACTAGGGTATGAAACTTGTATTTAATCAAGAGCACTAAGGTCGTTCGACTATGTAGGAGGAGACTCCCAATCAAGCACGAGACAAGAAATTAGAAATTTCTCGTGGCTGATTTTGGATATTTCTATTTTCATTATGTGATCATTCATGAGAAAATGTGATGTAAGTTTAGAGAGTTATAGTTTATGCATTGACAATTGACAATTTTATCATAATGTAATAAATTAGAATGTATCATATATGCTTTATGATTGCACATATTTTCTTAATGTCCTAATATATATATATATATATATATATATATATATATATATATATAATATTTCCCCATTTCCAAAATTTGGGGAGGTCGTGTCTCGTATCGCTTCCCGTTTCGGAAACTCGTACCCGTTTCCCCGTTTCGTGCAACCTTGATGTCAACCTAGACAAAGGGATTGCAAGTAATATAGAGAAATTTTAAACACCATCTTGGGAACACAAATACATGGATCACATGTGATTCATGAAAGAAAGCATCTGAAGATAGAACAGTAACACAGTTCAATCATTCATTGACAAACTAACAATCTCAAAATGAACAAATTTTCACCAATCACATACTGTAAGCAAGCAAGCTGAGATACTCTTTGATTCTCTAATTTGGAACTTACAAAAACTCGTATCATCTATTGTATCAAATATAAATTGTGCTACACACTGGTGCATTTCTTGCCAAAATATTTCTCTATATATTTTCATCTTAAAAAAAAATTAAAATAAAAATAAAAAAATAAAAAAAATCAATGCACAGAAATAAGTATAATCAGATACATTCTTTCCCACCTCTGGAGTATCTGTCCAATGAGCAATGGCTTTTAAGAGAAGAGGCATGTGAGATGGATAAAGCCAATCAAAGAGCAAGCCATATGTTCTACGGCTGCAACCAAACAATCAAAAAGAAAAAATCGATTACAGAAAAGTTGAATTTGATTACAATCAGTAAACTGTGTCCAGCTCAAACTCAAATAGCCATGAGGAAATTGAAGTAAGCTTCTACACTAGTTACCTATTTGTTGCCATTGCAATGCCTCTTAAATCCCGCATCAAACCAATCAAAGCATATTTAACAGCATCAGTACGGAACGCTGTGTCTGGAGTCGACTCCAAACTTATGAGAACCTGCAAAATATGGTAAACTTTAAGAAGATGTCAGCAACAAAACATTTTTTTTGATAAAAGTCACGATTCAACATGGAAGTTCCATAAAATAACATTTAAAACTTAAAAAATAAAGAAATACTATTAACATCCACTAATGATCAAAAAGAAGTAAATGGCACTGTAGATACAATTCCCAATAACAAAAGCAATAAGAAAGCTAAAAACAACTCTTCGTCTAACAAAATAAACTACAGTAAATTAAAAATATCCCAAAATATCTCAGTAATATGTCATCCATAAACATGAAAGGTGTTTGACAATGAAATATCACAGAGATGGAATGGATTAATCCAAATCTTTGGCAAGTAGGAAAGGACAAGAAAGAGAAGCATCTAAAGATACGACTGCACTAGTGTTTCGACCAAGAGACCTGAAACTGTCAACGAAAAGAAGGTTTCCTCCCACGATCATTTAGATAAGATAATTTTATTAATGTCCAACAAATGACCATAGCAGGTCAATGGGACTGTCGGTTACAATGATTACTAGCAGGTCAATGGGACTGTCGGTTACAATGATTACATTATGCAAGTCGGTGGACCAAACGGTCCCCTTTAACATTTCTTTAAAAGCAGGAAATACATCTAAAATGTAAATGAAGTAGCAAGGAGCTCTCAGCTTTGAAGCAGAACACTGCGATGAGGCAGAGATAAAAGAGAAGAAGAAGAGGAAGAAGAGAGGGGGGGGGGGGAGGGGGGTATCCCCTGACTATTCCCTACTCCTAACATCCGAGGTCGAGAGAAGAAAACTAATGGAAGCTTGTCAAAGTCTGTTGTCTTGTAGATACGCTGGGTTGTCGATGATGCCACCTGGAAGTTCTACGGCGCCTCCCTGGGGTGGAACTAACTCTGGGGCGCTGCTGCAGTGTGGTGGATCGGCCCCTTCGAAACCGCACTGATCTATTTTCGGTATCAATGGGATGGTCCATGTTTCTTTTGGTGCCCTGTGCTGAGGGTAGCGCCCTAAAGAAGTCAGTGATCTTCTGCATAGTGTCTGGTCTGGTAGGAGGCTGGAGAAAACGGGCCCAAAATTTGAAAGCCTCATGGAGGTAAAGTGCTAGGCATCTCGGATCAACATATTTGAGGACGCTGGACAAGGTCTGAGAAGACCTAAAGAGACAATGGAAATGGCCTCGGATCTCGTAGTATGCAGGGCACCCGAAGATGAAATGTGTTTCTGTTTCTATCTCCTGTAAATAACAGAGCTGGCAGATCCTGTCTACCCTATCGATGTGGTGATCTGTTTCCACCCGGAGTCTGTGAGAACCGACTCTGAACTGCCCGAGGGGGATTCTAAGGGAATGCATCCAATGCTGGAGCATGTACTAAGGTCTGATGATGAGCCCATCCTTGATCTCCAAGCAGTGCTCCGCATAGAAGGCCATTTAGAGAAATCCATTTAAGGGTTGCCTGGGGCTAATGGAAGCCCTATGGAAGAAACCTTAGCATCTTTCACCAAAACAAAAAAGCTCCTAATATCCAATGTCATTGGATCCCTAATAGAGGACACTCAGCCAATATCTTGATAGCGAAACTGAGGGCAATCAGTTCTCCCTTTTCTCCTCCTAGAACTCTAAGTTGTGCTACTTGTTAAACAATGTTTGGGTCTTTGCCTCTCCTCTCATGTATCTATTGTAGCTACAGTGTACTTCATTCTAGCATAAAACATAATCAACTAGAAGAATAAGGTAATAGGTCCAGTAGTCTTGAGCTATGGTAGCTCGGGAGGCATTCTTCACTAGCTTGGTGCCTTAGCTTTTGGAGAACATTAATCAGCCGTATGGATGTTTGCTTAGGTGGAGCAAGTGATCATTAAATTCCTTCCTAAGTTGACTTAGGAAAAGTACATCTGATGTGTTATTTTCTTTTGTTGACTTATCGGGCCAAAGCCTAAGGTTATGGAGATAAATAATTTAAGTGACCATGTTCTACCCCAAGCCATTGATCTCAAGAGCTGAGATGAGGGACGATCTTAGCCCTCCATCCATTCGGAGCACTAGGCTTTGATTCAGAGACTCAAGGGAATTCGATACGAGTCATACCCATGAGGTGAAGGAACACTTTTGAGACAGAACGAATTGGGCAAATCAATTTGCAGAGGGAGAGAACATCTTGCTGGTTGAAGATAGATGAATTTACCAGGAGAATTATCAGCAACCAAGTCAAGTGAAAAGGGGCCGCATAAGCTAGGTGACATAGGCTGCGGAAGCTGTGTGACTAGACCAAGCATAGCATTCAATTTTTGCTGGGTTTCGTGAGGCCAGCCGCCGTACAACTGTATATTTGCTGTGGTTATTTCTCCCATGGAACATTGTAATTATTGTCAGAAAATTCCATATCTTACTAAGCCAATAAGAAAAAACTCATTGCTTCTTTTCCCCTTTGTGGGTTTCCAAAGTAAAATTGTGTCAATTGTGTGATACCTGTTCCTATTGCTTCTGCTATGCATTTTATTTCTAAAAAGCCCTAGTAGTTGTAAGTTTACAAATCACAAATTATTGGTTGCTTCAATTTATTTCTGGGTATAAAAATTTGTCCAAACTAATTCTTGTGTTGGGCTTAAGAAATTTATATGGAATCAGACCCAAGTTCAAAAATAAAAAAACAAATTTGACAGTGGTCTGAGGTTAGCTTGTGATTGTTCAGCCCAGTGATCTCGGGCCTAAGTCACTTGACACAGGGATTCGGGGATTCGACTGTCGTATTCGGACACGTTGACCCCCCGGAACAGGACATGTAGGATTCATTATATATATATATATATATATATATATTAAAAATTAGATATTTCTTACACAAATTCTAATTAATGATACAAATTCATTGATTTCAAACATAGATATTCATCTATAGCATGCATAGTACATACAAAATTCAAATACATGTCAATGGTCACATAAATGATGATTCATAATTCATAAATGAAAGACAACTTACAACTACAAGATAGTAAAATAAAGACACTGACAACCATAGTTTTCTCATTAAGTTATCAAATCAAAATGTGTTACATAGGTAGTGCTAGTGCAATGCCAATGGCAAATAGAAATAGAAAATATAAAACAACTACAGGTATACAAGCCTCAAGGCAATAGGTAGTCATCAATCCTTAGAGTCATCATCAGAATCGGCATCAATGTCCTCATCATCATGGTCAACACTGCTCTCCTCTGCATCCTCCTCCTCCCTGTATCCATAGTCGCCTCTGCATCTGCTAGTGTAGAGGATGACCCCTCTAAGTCATCAAATCTAACAGGCTCTAGCACTAGATCATTGAGATCCATGTTGGCCAATGCCAACTCAACAATGTTGTCCGGACCCATATCATCAGGAAAGACATCCCACATCTTTGTCTTTCCCCTCAACCACTCTTCCCTCTGCCTGTAAATAAGACGGAGGTTGGTGTGCACATACACCATTGTCTCTGCCCTGGACTACTCAAGCCTGCTCTTCTTCACACTATACACATTCCCATATGTGCTCCGATTCCTCTCGCAACAAGAGGATGAAGTCACCTGAGAGAGGAGCCTCATGGCTAACTGTTGAAGACGAGGGCTTGTTGCCCCATGATTTGCCCACCAAGAATAGGGCTTCTTAGCCCCCCTATCTCTAATCACATCATATCCTACAAATCGACCAGTGCAAATGGAAAACTCAGCAAAGGCATCCTCCATCTCATCAAGCAATGCACTATCTTAAAAAACCCACCTGAATGCCTCTTTCCTCCCCTGTGAGATTTCACCATCCATGTGAGGAGGGAATCTGTGGGAAGGTCCACCATTCGGCCACTCATGGCAGTAGTATTTTGGGTTCAATGAGTGAGCCAAACAATGTAAAGGTGTACAATTCTTGTCCCATCTGCTGACAAGAATATCCTGTATAGTATCACAGAAGGCCTCTGGTGATGTCTCATACTCGGAGCACTCACTCTGTAGAATAATGCTCCTCACAGACTCAATCATAAAATCCCATCCCTCATAAACCTCTCCTAGGATGGGTTTGTCTATATCTGCAAATCAAAGCAAAAAAATGATAGGGTCCATGATCTGAATAATTAGATCTACCCTCTCCCGCCAAGCATCATCTAGCACTGTGTCCTTCACTCTTTTAGAACCTACCTGATCTATCTTTCTCCAAAAAGACCAAAACTCAGAAATAACCATGGACCCAAGAGTGGTCTTGACCTCCCTCAACCTCTTCAACATCATGAATGAAGAGGCAAAACGTGTATCAGCGATCTTCAACAATGATAGATTGGTGTACTCCTATAGATAGTGAGGGTATTTGTATGATTTTGCACAAAATTACGGATATGTCGTGCATCCTCAATAATGTTACCAATCCAAAGCACATCAGAAACAATGGATTTTAGTGCTAATTTCAATGAATGGACAATGCAAGGTGTCCAAAACACTTGTGGATATTTAGCTTCCACAATCATGCCAGCAGCCTTGCAAACAGGTGCATTATCTGTAATGATTTGCACACAAGAATCAACACCTACATCTTCAATAACTTTAATAAATAACTCACCAATAAATTGTGCATTCCTGTATTCTCCAAGTGTATCCACTGCTTTCAAGAAAACTGGACCATTCAAGGAAGACACCATGAAGTTGATAGTTGGGTGTCGTGCTAGATCTGTCTATCCATCAGAAACAATGCTAACCCTAGATGTTGGCCATGATGCTACAATAGGCTCAAGCATTTTTTGCACCTCTTTTTTTTCCTTCGTCAATAATGCACTTCTAAGCTTCTCTAAACCAGGAGGCACATACCATGATGGAGACCCGTGAGTTGGAGCTCGACATATCTCAATAAATAAAGGTGAACATGCAACATTAAATGATATGAAGTTTTGATAGAAAAAAAAGCCAATGGTGAGATCAAGCTCTTCCCATTTCTCTTTTTGAAAAATCTTGTCCATTGGACCAAGTGTAATTGCTCTTCTTTTTGTTGCTTGTCCCCAAGCCCCAATAGAACTCTCAAATGGAAATTTAGTGGTGTCTTTCCTCAAAAAGGGAAGGGGGTCTTCATTCTTGGTTTTTCTTGATTTTGCAGCCACATTTTCCATACCAATAGTGAACTCCTTTTCCATTTCTTTCCTCTTTTGTAAAGGAAGAACTTTACAAGCTCCAATTCCACAACCCGGTAAAGCCAACAAATGGCCTTTCACACGGAAATATGTGCTTTTGAAAGCAGTGTGACAAAAGTTGCATCTCCATTGCACATTGCCTCCTCCCTTCCCCTTGGTGCTTGTCCCGTCCTCTCTTGTGACATATTTCCACAAGGGATATTTCTTAATGTTGTCTTTAGGTCTTCCTCTTCCCAAACATTACTTGCAGCAGACTCTGATGATATTGGGGGAGGCGGGGTATCTCCAATGGAGACATTCTTCCCCTTCCTTTGCCCTCTAACTGTTGCCTTTGATTGAGTCATGAATACTGTAAAAAAAATGAACAAAACATGCACAAATTTGTAAACAAAAAATCATACACAAACTGCTGTAATAGAATAAAAAATACAAAAAAATGGAGTTGAAATGCACTTACTTGGTGCTTGAATCTCCTTGCCGAACGCTCTACTCCCTTAGCTCCTTGTTCCAAACCCTTAGCTCCTTGCCCACAGCTCAAACTATGCAAAAGTGAATGAGAAATAAGGTGAATGAGAAAAAGAACAACGCATTTTTAAGTCCGTGGAAGTCACATTTAGGGGATTCGAATCCTAGAATCAGGATTCGATGTGCCCGTACCGGATTCGTACAAATCCTATACAGACACGTCGAATCCTGTTCTGGGATTAGAATTCCTGGCAAATCGTATCCGATTCACAGGATTCAGATTCAACAAGGGGTTTGGACGAATCCAGTTACTTAGTCCAAGGCATAGTTTTAAAAATCGGAACTGGTTACCAGACCAATCCACGTAATAAACCGGGTTTCAAAATGGAACAGGTCAAACTCGGACTGGTCAGATCTCAATGAACAAGTTATTAAAAAAATACATTAAATAATTAATTTTTGATGAAAAAACTATTTTTTAAGATTTAAAACCATGATTCCAATACAATAGAAACAAAATATGTGAAGTTTCCTCATTTATATACCATGTAAAGGTGAATATATCATAATGGCACCGAGTGCAATACATATGATCGACAAAATACATAAGCAATGAATCTCTAAATGGCCTAAAAAGTCCAACAACAACGCTACAAGCTATGAGGCCTACATAAGCAATGAAGTTCTAAATGACCTAAAAAGTCCAAAAACAATGCTACAAGCTATGACACCATTGGCCTACTACAAGATTATAAGTCTAAACTCTACACATGATCAATCATCAAATTCATCACCACTACTAGACACATGATCATCATCATCAGCAAGAGCTACATATACATCATTTGGTTCAGAGTCTTAGGATGCCTCAGTAGCACTACCACCAATAACAATAGAAGTGAACCTAATGGAAGCACGAGTTGGTCGAGCTGCACAACTAGTGCCTTCCATTGGTTGTTTTCCTTTCCTTGATGCAACTACTAATCTTGGTTTTGATGGCGCCACCAAATCTGCTTCATCCCTTGCTAATGTCATGTCAATATCAAAATCAACATCAAACACAGGATCTTCAATCTCCTCCACCCATCTTGATGTTGGATCAATATCATCCAACACAATGGGATCTAGATCAGGTGTTTTGTTGATCATTTGGTTCTGCCTTAGTCAAAGGTTTTATTGCACGAAGAAAACATCATTTAACCGTTTTTGTTCCAAACGGTTTCTCTTTTTCGTGTGTATGCGCTCAAAAACAAACCAGTTGCGCTCACAACCTGAAGCACCGCAAGTTTGGCTGAGGATTCTAATTGCAAAATTTTGCAATTGAGGACATTGGCCGCCAAATGTTATGAACCAGCTCACATAAAGATAGAAAAGATAGATCAACGACTTCAAAATCAACCTCTTCGAGGGGGCAACCTCCTTTACATTACACAAATGAACAATTATTGGATGATATAAATGACTAAACCTCATTTCTATATATAGGAGTCTAAGGGGTCACAATATAATCAAAGTCGACATGACAATAATAATATAAGGGCACAACAATAATAATAGTGGGTTTCTATGGGGTACACTAATAACAATATGGGGACGATAGGCGCACAATAATAACAATAACAGCTACAATGACAATAGTAATGGGGAAATCACTAGTATTATAGGGACCTAACATGCCCCTCTCCTTCAAAAAAGTGGTGTCTTCAATGCTTGAGTAGTTCTAGATGCTTTTTTATAAAATTCTCATACTCCCATGTGGAATATTAAGCGGGTAAGTTCTTCCACTTGATGAGATACTCCGTAATTGATCGATTTCGTAGTTGTCGAGTTCTTGTTTCTATGACTGGTTTAGGTTCCAATATGATTTTTCCTTCCTCGTCAAGTTCTAGCAATATTGTTTGAACTAGGAGTTTGTCACCTATAACCTTATTTAAACATGAAAAATGGAAAACTAGGTGCACTCAAGAAGCTGCAGGAAGCTCCAATTTGTATGCCATCAAAACTTCTTTCGTTGCGATGTTGATCTGCCTGTTGTTTCATTCTATTTTGCACCAATGTGAGGTTATCCTTTAAGAGTTGGAGAACTTATTGTTAATGCTCAATGTGATCTTCCACTGCTTGAACCTTCGAATTTTCTTTTAAATATGTGATGGATGGTGGATGATATCCATAAAGTGCCACAAATTGCGTCATTTTTGTTGCAGTATGGAAGGAAGCGTTATACCACCATTCAACCAGAGGCAACCATTACCCATTGTGTCTGTTTCTCAAAGACAAAGCAACAAAGATATCCTTCCAAACATTTGTTTACTATCTTAGTTTTCCCATTAGATTAAAGATGATAAGATGAGCTATGAGCTAACTGAGTATCGAGACAAGAAAATAATTTTGTCCAAAAATTTCTAGTGAGAATGGGATCTATGTTGCTTACAATAATCTTTGGGTTTCCATGTAGCTTTTGAATTGTTTCCATAAATGCAACATAAACTGTATTGGCTTTAAATGGATGAAATAATGCACAAAAGTGTGCACACTTGGTAAGTCTATCAACTACCACCATAATGACACTCTTTCCTATGGACTTGGGTAAACCTGTGATAAAATCCATTGAAACCTCCTCCCAACGTTGGCTTGGAATGGATAAAGATTGTAATAGACATGGGGTCTTAATTGTTTCAACTAGGTGTTTCAATTCTCTTTCTTCGGGGCATCAATTAATGCTAATTATGCTTCACTATGCCCTTTGAATTCCTTCAAACTATTTTTTCAAACCAAACTTGTGCAAAATTTAAAAAAAACTACAAACCTTTTTTCACTTTGTAGGAGCTCAATATTGAATCTGATGTATCTTTGAGATTTCAGATCTCCAAGGTCTAAAATTGTGAACTGTGGTAGCCCTCTGAGTCCTCTTTCCAACGCCACCAATCTTATCAAAATTGGATTCTCCAAGAAAGAATTATGCCCAATCTCCCAAGATGACCTGATTATACACTTTTTTAGTAGAGCGAACTTGTACGAAGTGCCACATGTCACTATTTCAACCTTCAGACCTGAAAACAATGCACATAAAACTGTAGTCTGTCCTCTTTCTGTAACTTCTTACGAAATTTCAATTTGATACTCAGAGAGAAAGTCATGACAATTTTCCCAAGATCACTTGTTTGGGATGTAATTTGGGGGTTTGCAAAAACCCTAACTTTCTTGGATCATATCACCGAAAATATAGCGAGAGAAGATCTTAAATTTGGACCCGAGGATCATCGAAATTTCAGCGTAAATGGTTCCTTTTTAAATTCTGAAACGTCGCAGAAAAATTTTTATAGCGAAAATTCCACAATGCCCTGTTCGGAGTAGCGAAACCCTAGAATCCAAAGCTTTGATACCAAATGTTATGAACCAGCTCACAAAAAGATAGTAAATACCCATGAGTGGTAGTAAATGTATTTTGTAATGCACTTAGCATGCTTACAGTGGTAGTAAATGTATTTTGTAATGCACTTAGCATGCTTACAGTGTTTTTTACCCACTCCACTTTGCCTATGTCCTTAAGCACGAGGTCTATGCAATGTGCAGCACACGGAGTCAAAAATATGGTCCTATATTTGGACTCAAGCATCTTTCCAACAAGAACATAGTTTTAGGCATTATTGGTGATGACCTGCACAACATTTTGCTCCCCCACTTCCTGAATAATGTCATCCAAAAGCTCAAATAGAAGGGTTCCATCCTTCGCCTTATCAGATGCATCAACTGATCTCAAAAACAGATGCATCAACTGATCTCAAAAACATGGTTCCTTGAGGGAAATAAACAAGGAAATTAATGATAGTGTGGTTCTTTCCATCGGTCCATCGATATGACATGATGGAACAAACTATTTTGAGCCATGAATCTCTATACTTAGCCAAATACTCATCAATGGAAGAAATCTCTTTTTGTAAAAGAGTTCCCCTCAAGACATGCATGCTAGAGCCTTTGAAACCCTTTCCTGTAGCTATAACAGAGTCCCATGTAGCTTGGTAATAATGTGAGCGAGCACCATCTAGCAATGTATTGATAAGAAGTTTCTTTGCATTGTTTTTTCCAACATTGATTCAAAGTGGGTTGATGACTTGGCTAGGAGGAAATGGGATTAGAAGAGGCAATGTTGGCAAAGGATGAGAAATAACTCTAGATGTTTGTTCTCTTTCTTCCTTTTGATTGTTGGCCAAAAGTTGAAACATAATGAAAAGGGTCATTGGTCGAAGGGATAGAAGAGGAGTCTTGAATCTCATAATCATCATACCCACTCTCTTTCATGGCTTCTAATAATTCCCTCTTCCTTGCAATGTCATATTGGATGGCCTTCTTCGTAGCCTTAATAGGACCTAACACTCCATTTGGTGCTTCACATGGCTTTACTTGACCTCTTATCCTAGCCAATTGTTGTTTCAATTTGAGAATTACCCAACCTCCAATAGGGTTATGGAAAAATTTGCATATCATTTTTCCATCAATCAAATCTCAATGAGCTCATGCACTGTCCATGGCTTTTGGAGCCATGCTGGCCTAAAATAATTCAAATTTGCAAAGAAATCTACCATTTAATAAAAAATTGCAGCTAAGAAGCATGGAAAACTAAAGTTAAATCTAGGAAAAAAATGCAATGTAGGCTATAAAATTTGGTAACATAGAACTAGAGATTTGATAGCATAGAACACACAAAAAAATTTAATACATGAACAACAATCAAATAAGGAACTTATCAAGTGAAAATCCTTACCTGGAAATGAAAACTAGCTTCCTTAGCCTCCTCTTGAAGATGCCAACTCCACTGACAACTCCATGTTATCTCCCAAATAGCTCCAACTCCAACTCCAAGCCTCCAAGATGACTACTCCAGCAAAAACTCAACACTCTCCAAGCTCCCAATCAAACTCACAAAAACTCCAAATGAGATGTGTGAGACAAATGAGAGGGGAAAGCTTGTTTTAAAGACTTGGGGAGGGTGTTTTTGGAGGGAAACAACCCTTATTTTCCCTCCAAAACACTCTAGAAGCTTCCTAAATTGTAGTGCGTGGGTCCTCCACGACCTTGGCAGCTAACCGTCGGTTTGACCATAAATCAGTCGGTTTTGTCCTAAACCAGCCGGTTTGACCGATTTCTGGTTCAAGTTGGCCAATTTTTAAAACATTGATCTAGGGTTAGTGTAAAGGTTGAGTGTAGCAGAGATTTTTCAGTCATGGCAAGAGGCTTGCGCTTTGAGGACAGGCTAGAGGGTGCATCGAACTTCACAATTTGGAGAGAGCGCATTGCTCCTATGCTAGAGGAGAATGAGATTTGGGATCTTGTTGGCCAAGTGCAACATCCCCCGCTTGATCCGACACAAATTGTCGTGTACAAAAAGAGTGATGTGAAGGTTAGGTGCATCATCTTGGATAGGTGAAGGACCACATACTCCCTCAACTTTCAAGGAAGAAGTCTGCTAGAGAAATGTGGGGGTTATTACCCACCACCAACATATGATCCTAGTAGGAGAATATTTCTCCTGGATTTGTCTTCAGCGGGCAGCCAGTAGCCCCTTGCAGCCACTAGATAGATCAATGTGCCACCATTCTTCACCACCTGAGGCAAACATTATGCGCCCTTGCCCATTTGTTATGATTGTATGTTTGAAGGTAGGCCTTCCAACCTCGAAGGTATGGCCTTTTCATTATGTAATTGGGTGTTTATGCTTGTTTTTCTTATACACATTTGGACATGGATTAGTGGGGGATTCGGCAGAAAGAATAGGCTTGGCTTGTACCCTTGTTCCCTAGTCCCAACTTGGTGGTTAATCTTGTATCATAGTCCTGTGGGATCTCCTCTCTTGGCTCCTAGCTTTAGGAGTGGCACTACATCGGAAACCTTGAATTTGGTTGCGTGGTAGCACTTCCCGATACCATAAATCTATTAGAAATTGGGTTCAGAATTCCCCGTGTGTTTTCTGACATGGTCTATTTGCCTCTTGTGGATCCTAACTCTAGTGATTGTAGCGGAGACTAACATCTATGGGTTTTTGTCTAAAGGCAATCATGATTCCAACAAGTGGCATTAGACCAATAGGTTTCGAGTTTGAAACTCACTCGGCTTGTGTTGGGGGGCAAAGTGTTGGACAATGTGTTCAACGCTCTGTGTGTGTGTTTCACAACATGGTCTAACCACCTCTCATGGATCCTAACTCTGGGGATTGTAGCAGAGACTAACACTTGCGGGTTTGGGCCCAATAACAATCGTGATTCCAACAATATCTCACTCCCCTCCACCCATTATAACCCATTTTCACACTTTTCCCATTCGGGTCCATATTTGTCCATTCAGTCCACAAAGAGTTAGACACCCCCTCTCCTTGCCCACACTATGGGTCAGGCTTGTTACCCACCATTTTGTGGGTGATATCCCTACGAGAATTTGATGGTCCTTAGCCAGCAGCCAGAAGCCCCTCGCAGCCACCAACTAGCTCATTGTGCCATTTCTAAGCCACCTGAGCCAACCATGTGGTCCCTTGCCCATTTGTCATGGTCATATGTTTGAAAGTGGGCCTACCAAACCTAGAGGTATGCCATGTCATTTGGTAATTGAGTATTGTAGTTTGCTTAGCATGGACACTTTTGGGCATGGATTAATGAGGGGATTCGGTAGAAAGAACGGACTAGGTCTGTGCTCCTATTCCCTAGACCCTTTTGGATATTAAGCTTGGATTTTAGTCCCATGGGATCTCTTTTACTGACCATTTGGCTTTAGGGAAGGTATTTCACGAGAAACCCTGATTTTGGTTGCGTGGTTCCACTCCCTTATTCATTTATATTACCCCCTTTCCACTCATTATTACCCCATTCATCATTTCTCCACCCAGGGTCCACATTCCTCCATTGGGTCCACATAGGGTTAATTCACCCCTTGCCCACACTTTGGGTGAGGCCTAGAATGATGCACCGGAGTTCGATGCAGCTAAAAAGAAAGATAAAAGCATATTCTGCCACATTCAACAAAAAAATGTACCACAAAATGCAAAAGATGGCCGAGACAAACACATTTAGCACGTGGGAAAAATCCAATACACGAGCTCTACCCCATCATCATAGCCATCACCTTGGTTCCTACAGGTTCTATGAAGCCTCCTTCATCATATAGCAACCCATGATTGTCTCAACCCACGGTGGGCAATGAACCGCCCTACCTTAAAAGGGGGCATTCACACTATATCTTATGCATTGTGCTCTTACCCCTTGCGCCCTGAGCAGTTAATCAAAGAAAATCATAAAAAGGCAAAAGGCATATAAAGAAGGGTGGAAAAATCAAGGTCAAGGCACCTCACATACCACGATTGCTCCCTCCTATACATTATAAACCCAAATGTGGGCTTCCCTTTTATTAACTACCATTGTACCCCAGCATGTTGCCCAGGGCTATCCCCTCTCATCCCCTACTTCATTCACCTATATGTCACATACCACCACCTTTTGAAGGATGTACCTTGAACATATTATCCTCTTTAGAAGTAGAAACCAACTAATAGGATACTTGGTTAACCCCATTTAGAGTTTAGGAGACATTGGCACATCCCAAATCCCATTATGGAAGCGTAGGTGATTATGAATTCCCCAACTATGGTCCATGTTTGGCAAGTTCATTTACTCGATTTCCCTAATGACTTGTTGTACTGGAAGGCTAAGGGACGCATTGGATCTTATGCAGGATTGCAGATAGTCTCCATCTTGGGTTTGGTCTCCCTATACGGGGTCCTAATCCTCTAGAGGGCTATATGGTCAGAGATGCTCGAAATACTCCTAATGGATGAGGAAGATGCTCTTGGTTCACATATGCCTAGTCCGCCCCACAGTTGTACCATGCACTTTGCAGCTGACCCAGGACTTGTAGGACGATGTGGCATCCCCTACACCATCATCAAAGCCCTTGCAAACGATCTACAGGCGTCTTCGACTCATTTGGAGACCCATGAGGTTATTATTGTGCCCCCACACCCATTGGGAGCACCACAAGTTCATTGTTTGGAGAATAAGGGGCCAACCCCTTGTCCATCAGTTTTGAGGGTCCTATCCTTCATTATGGCACCCATGGACCTCATCAGGCATCTTAGAGGGCCCTACAACATGAATAGATTATTATTTGACCTCTTGAGAGGCTTATTCTTTCATTTGTGAGCTAGTTTGGTGGGTTTGTCACCAAAAGTTAGATTATTAGCATATTATTTTACTTTTGGGGCTTATGTAGGCCAAGGAGAATAATTCGAACTCCTCATTAGTGTATAAATACGAGTGAGATGAGTTTATTTGCTCATCATCACTTTGGATTGGATTTCTTTTCTCTTTTGAGGATTTCATACTTCTTCTTGGAGAACGAATTGGAGCTTTATGGATGAATTTTGATGTGTGGATTTGGTTTATTTTGTCTTGGAGCTTATCTATTGTCAAATTGTGGATGGTTGGATATGTTATATTACAATTGGGTGATTGTACAATGTTCTTATGTTTGTAATTAATTTTTTTGTAATCAATTAATTGTATACATGATATATGGCTCAATCAGAGTATGGGAAGCTCATCCTCAATTAATAATATATTACTAAAAAACCCCACAAATTCGCAGCAATCCAAAGATAATTTTTACAATTTGCTTCCTCTCCCATGCATATGTTGTAGTAGGGGCAGTTGAAGATAACACTCCTCCAACCCCTACACTCTAGCAGCAATAACTTGTTTGCTGTGAGGATTTTATTTTCTATTTTTCGTTTATTGTTTTTTTAAATGGATAAAAGCCTTGTTAGGCGGATTCTGGAAAATATGACCAAAGATTAGGATTAGTAAATGAGGCTCTGATACCAAATGTGATAACCAAAATATGGCTCACTAATAAAGTATTCATAAGGATACTAAATATTAAATTGTATATATATAAGCAAAGTGCCCTACAACTATTAGTCATGCCCTTTGAAACATGTCCTTTCATTATACTTATTATTTGATTATGATTATCAATTAAATTATTTTATATATCTATGTTCATAAAAGAAAAGTTTCCAAGCCCCTACTCGAGGGTGAGGATAGTAGGGAAGCAATATTGGAAAAAGATAGCAATCAACTCAAAGGAAGGATGTGGATAGATGGGCAAGATGGAAGGTGTTATATATGGATTACCATGGACACGCAACATCAATCTAAGCCTCATATTTGTGCCCCTCCTAGACATTGAAAGAAAGGCCTCAAGGAAGGTCACTGTTAATTTTAGTTAAAAATGGTATGTTCTATGCTTAGCACAATTACTTCAATGTTCTTTACCAGCCCAATGACAATTTCTAGTTTAGTATTCCAATAGCAATCACATTGACAATAACTATAGATAGAACATGATTAACAAAAAATGTAGAAGCCAAGACAAGGGGACACCAGAATTGGCAGATGCTAGGGAAAAACCCCAAGATGGGCAAACCTTTGATCAATTCTTCTTATTATTATATCATATGTTCAACAAAGAGAGTACAAAAATTCAAAGTTGACTTGTGAAATCAAAGTCAACGCATCCCTGTCAAATTTGCAGTCAAATTCAGCCCTAACCAAAAAGTCAAAGATGATCAACACAACAGCAAAACTTCCCTTTGGAATCTTGGTCAAAGGCAATCATAATCGGCCTCCAGTAGTGGTCAAAGTCAACCCAAAACAGTCATAAAATTTGTATTCAAACTTGGTCAACCTGAAGTCAACCATGCAGTGAAACAGGGCTGCTATCAAAGTAGGTCTAACAGCGCAGAAAATCTCAATTTTTGTGCCAATCAATGGGACTTGGACAAACAAATCCAAACCCGCCAAAATCACAATCAAATTTCGTCAAACAATCCTTGGTCAATGCTAGTCAAAATTCAATCAACTTCTACAATTTTTGGCCCTATACTTCTATGTAAAATTCATCCTCCTTGTCACACGTGTCAGAGAAAGAATATGCCCAATAGTTGTATGAACCAATGAGAGGAGAGAGAAGAATGTGAGTGATGACGATGCCAAATGAGGTAAGAGGTCTTTTGGGCTTCACGAGCCGACATGATGATGTGGCCACCCTTGACAATTTACACGTATGCGCATCAATTCAAAAACACATTTCTGCTTATCCAAATTTGATGATCTTTAGATCAATTTTGGTCCTCTCAAAAAGAGGAATTCAATGCAATCATCATCTCCATCAAATGAGTTGTCTAAAGTGGAATTTGTCCTAATTGCCAATTTTAACACTCCCTCTAAACTAGGGAGAATTCCACCTGCCAATCCATCTATCATCATCGAACATCATGCCCTCATGTCAACATGTACCATCTCTGTATCTCATCTCTACTCTAATAAACATTGGTATAAATAATGAAGAAAAATCGATCAAGAGTGAGTCACAAGACCTTACCACTCTCCACTGCCAAACGTCAGTCCAGAGGTAGAACCCCAATCAGATTTGATCCCAGAACAAGTCGTTAAACGCCATGCATCCTAGACATAGGGAGTACGGCAGTACATAATGTGTCCATCTATAGTGCTATGGTCCCTAACCACTTTTCTCAACCCATTGGCCAGATGAGAGGTACTTCCCATGAGTCACAAACTAAATGGGTAGGATGTATGCTAGGGCATCAACAAGAGAAGGTGAACCACTCATCTTGTTCATATGCAATAGGAGAAGGTGAACTAGTCATCCTATGCATATATCAATCATAGGGGAAGGTGAATCACTCACCCTACACACATGTCAACCATCAAAGGGTATCATAGGGGAAAGTGAACCACTCACCCTATACAGAATGCACCAATAGGCAAAGGTGAACCACTCACCCTATACAGAATGCACCAATAGGCAAAGGTGAACCACTCACCCTATGGTCACTCATAGCTCCAAGAAGTACCCCAAGCCCCCAAGAGCTCCCAGAGCTCAATGTCCATCTCAAGCAGGACTCTCATGGGAAGGTCTTTCCACAACTCCAAGTCTCTCTCAGAAGGCTAAGAATTTGACCTTCCCTAAGGGTTTCGTCAAGATGTCTGTGACCTGCTCATATGTCCAGATGTGTTGGAGCCTTATTGCTCCCCATTGTACCATATCCCGCATAAAGTGGTACCTGATATCAATGTGCTTGGAGCGGTCGTGGAACACGGGATTCTCTGAAAGGCAAATCCCACTCTGGTTATTGCAGAAGATTATGGTGGTATATAGCATGTGCTCAAATAGCTACTAGAGAGCTTCCTAACCCAAACAGCCTCACAACAAAGCCATAATAGTTGCAATGTATGCGGCCTCGGCGGTGCTTAGAGCAACCAATTTCTTCTTTCTACTCATCCAAGAAATTGAAACAAACCCCAATGAAAAGCAACATCCAGACGTGCTTTTATGATCCACCACACTGCCAGCCCAGTCAGCATCAATATATCCAGTATCCTCGAAATCCTGATAGTGTATCTCAGTCCATAGTTGATTGTGCCATGGAGATATCTCAACAAATTCTTAGCAGCAATCTAATGTATGTGATGAGTCTCGACCATAAATTGACTCAATGTATTCACAGCAAAGCATATGTCCAGACGAGAGTTTACCAAGAACATTAGGGCCCCCACAAGTTGTCTATATTCAGAGGGGTTTGCCAATTCAGGCCCAGCAGCACTTCCACATAGCTTCTTGAAGTTGAGTTCCATCACAGTAAACACAAACTTGTAATCCACCATCCCACATCTCTCGAGCATCTTCACCATGTATTTTCCTTGAGAAAGGAAAATCTCACTTGCCTTTTGCCACACCTCTAGGCCTAGAAAATAGTGCATCAAACCTAGGTCCTTCATTTCGAACTCGGAAACCAACTCCCACTTGCATTGATAAATGAGAGATTTTGCACCTATTAGAAAGAGATCATCTACATAAAGGACCAAAATGAGAGGCATCTCCTTTTCAACCTTGAAGTATAGGTTAGGATCAACATCGCTCCTTGTAAATCCCAGCTTCATAAGGTAGTTATATATCCTCTCATACCAAGCCCTAGGGGCTCATTTCAACCCATAGAGGGCTTTCTTCAACTTGCATATATGAGTCCTTCGATCTTGAACTTCAAACACCTAAGGTTGTTCCAAGTAGACTTCCTCTTTAAGCGAGACATGCAAGAAAGCAGTCTAAATGTCCACTTGATGTAGGTTCCATCCTTGAGAGGCAGCAAGAACAATAATAGATCAGATAGTGGTATATCAGGCAACTGGTGCAAATATCTCTTCATAGTCCACTCCTTTTCGAGAGAATCCTTGAGCAATGAACCTGGCCTTATATTTTTTAGCACTTCCATCAACTCCATGTTTAATTTTGCAAAACCATTTAGAAGTGACCGCAGACTTGTCCTTTAGTCTAGGAACCACTTCCCAAACATCATTCTTCACAATTGATTCGTACTCCTCATTCATCACATCCCTCCATACTTGGTGCTTTACTGCTTCTCCAAACTTGCATGGTTCAACTTGAACAATAGTACTCATAGCAGCCAAATATCCTTGGTACATGTTCGGCTTCTTACTTTCACGAAATGTCCCTCTTGGAGCAGTATGCCTTTCAACATCTTCGAGAATATCTTTGAGCCATAAGGGTCATTTCCTTAAGGCCAAGGGATCACCCAAAGGTGGATCAATATGATCCATCGGACAAACAACATCGAGCATAGCCTCATTTGTTGGAGGTTCATCTAGTTTTTCCATAGCATCATCATTATCCTTCCTTAGAATGGGGAGATCTTTGGCTTTCCCAAGGGCAATATCTTCATTGAAGGTGGCATCATGGCTTACTTCCACATCTCTTTGACAAGGCACATAGATTCTATATGCCTTTGAATTTTCAGTCTAGCCCACAAATATACCTTTCTTCAAAGATGCTTCCAACTTGTTTCTTTTCTACTTAGGCAAACAAAAATACACTAGACAACCAAATATTCTAAAATGAGAAACATCAAGTTTCTTACCAATGAAAACTTATCCAGGTGTCTTGAAATCCAATCCTTGATGCGAGCTCCTATTTTGAACATACAAGGCAATGTTTGTAGCTTCTCCCCATAAGAACTTAGGTAGTCCTTGATCATCGAGCATGCCATGGGTGGCTTCCATGATTGTTGGGTTCTTCCTTTCAACAATGCCATTTTGCTCAGGAGTGCATGGAACAGTTGTCTCCCTCTTAATGCCAGCCTCTCTACAAAAGTCATTGAATTCATTTGATTCATATTTGGTTCCATTGTCAGTCCTCAATATCTGATTTTCTTCCCTGTTTGATTTTCCAACAATGGTTTGAAAGAATGGAGCCATTTAAACACTTCATCATTCTTCTTCAAAAAATAGATCCATGTTTTGCGTGAGAAGTCATCCACAAAGATTGCATAGTATAAGTATCCTCTCAATGATGTTACGAGCAACATACCAGATAGGTCGGAATGGACCAATTGAAGAATATCGGTAGTTTCACTTTCACTAGAAGGGAATGCTCCCCTTGTAAGTTTCCTAGTTGTTGTTATGCAACCATCTCACAAAATAGAAGAAGAGATAAATCAACAACTTCAAAATAAGCCACTTCGTGGGGGCAACCTGCTTTACATTACACAAATGAACAATTCCTCAATGATTCAAATGACAAAAACTCCTTTTTATATATAGGAGTCTAATGGGTTACAATATAATCAGAGCCGACATAACAATGATAATGTAAAGGCACAACAACAACAATAGTGGGCTTCTATGGGGCACAATAATAACAATATGGGGACAACATGGGCACAACAATAACAATAAGGGCTACAATGACAATAATAATAGGGGAATACATTATTATTATAAGGACCTAACATGCTCCTCTCCTTCAAAAAAGTGTTGTCCTCAACGCTTGAGTAGTTCTGGATGCATGTGTATAAAATTTTCATCCTCCCATGTGGAATCTTCAGCGGGTAAGTTCTTCCACTTGATGAGATACTCTAAAATTGATCGATTTCGGAGCTGTCAAGTTCTTGTTTTTGTGATTGCTACAAGTTCCAATATGATTTTTCCTTCCTTGTCAAGTTCTACCAATATTGTTAGCACTGGCAGCTTGTCACCTATAACCTTCTTTAAGCATGAAACATGGAAAATTGGTTGCACTCGGGAAGATGTAGGAACAATGTTGCAGGAAACGTCCCTCCCCCCCCCTCGATTCTAAGGCCCGAAGCGCGTCCCATGAGAATTCGTCCAGAAAGCGTCCCCGAAAGCGCGGTTCCGCCTATTTTGGACACTTCCTCCTAGAAATTTCCGAAGCTTTCCTCCGAAGCGCACTTCCGCCTATTTTCGACGCTTCCTGGAAATTTCCGAAGCTTTCCTCTGAAGCGCGCTTCCGAAACTCCAAAGCTCGCTTCATATGGCGCTTCGGCCGTACGAAGCGTGGTGCTTCAGAGCATGAATCGTACGCTTCCCGTACGATTCCCGTGGGTCCACCTTGGGTTAGGGTGAGGAATGAAGGCAAAAAAAATATAAATATAGCAGATGCTCCCTCATGGTAATGTTAAATTTAGAACTACTCAACCATGAAATGACTTAGGATGTTTGAGAGTGGTTCCAGCCTCATTGGACTTTATATGAAGAAAATAGAATTTCGTATCCTATTCAAAATTTCGCAGACTTAACAGTTTTCAGGAATTCAAGATCAATGGGATTGTGACATTTCATTAGATTATATCAAGTATGAAGGTATGCGATTAGCATTTAATCAAGAGCACCAAGCCCTATATGTACCCTAGTATTGGTGGTGTTAATTTTTGAACTCCTTTGTCACGCCCTTAGCAAAAAATTACCTTTAAATCAAGTCAAAATCATCGATCAAACATGTTAAGCCTTTTCTACCATATTTTAAATCTTGAATTAGGTAGCTTGATTAAAATTGGGCAATGTTGACTAATATCCCTAGACAATCTAGATTCTAGATGGTTGATGCATCTAAATGGTTGATGCTTGAATGTATAATGGATGCTATATCTATGTCGATTTATGCAAAAATATGCATGTTTTCATGTCTTCTACAACTAATATGGTATTTGGGATATTTGTTTTGAGTATAAATGCAAAACAATATAAATATATATATATATAGCAGACGCTTCGCTTCCTAGATTTTTGGAAAATGACGCTTCTGCATCCCCGCTTCCAAAAAACATCCCCGCTTCGTGCAACATTATGCAGGAAGCTCCAATTTGTATGCAATAGTACCAATCTTTTGAGACACCTTGTACGGACCATAATACTATGGTGATAATTTATTATCCTTCTTAGCTTGCTTGAAGGACATTTGTTTGCATGGTTTTAGTCGTAGAAATACCCAGTCACCTACATCAAAACTTCTTTCGCTGCGATATTGATCTACCTGTTGTTTCATTCTATTCTACGCCAAAGTGAGGTTATCCTTTAAAAGTTGAACCTATTATTGATGCTCAATGTGATCTTCCACTGCTTGAACCTTAGAATTTTCTCTTCAAGATGATGTGATGAACGGTGGATGATATCCATAAAGTTCCATAAAGGGGGTCCATTTTGCTGCAGTATGGAAGGAAGCGTTATACCACCATTCAACTAGAGGCAACCACTTGACCCATTGTGTTTGTTTATTAGTCACTATCTCAGTTTGCCCATCAGATTGAGGATGATAAGATGGGCTACAAGCTAACCACGTACCCAGACAAGAAAATAATTTCGTCCAAAAATTTCTAGTGAAAATGGGAACTACCTAGTATTTCTCGTCCTTTTGGGAGGAAGACGATTTCCATATCAAGCAGCCAAAGCATTCCTCTTTCCTTTATTGTTGAACCTATTGTTCCTTTGATTGCCATTGTGTTACAAATATAATTCATAACAATTAAATAAATAAATAAAATATAAAGATTAAATAATTAAATATTAATTAGGTTAAATAGTCATTAAGTTAAGTGAAAAGGAATGTCTAAAAGGCATGCCCATTCACGAAAAGTCACCTGCTGAGGCATAAAAGTAGGGCCTCACTATAACATTTAAATCATCTTATACATTTTATATATTAATAAATTATTATTATTAAATACCTGTGTGTATTTTAACATATCAAATCTTCAAGCTATCAATTCTCTTGCTTCAGCCATAGTTTTTATGCTACAGCGGTATCAGAAACATGACACACGATATAATCATGTGGGCCTTTGAACGTAGTTCGCCACACAATGTGCCATTATGTTCACATCTTGATTACGTTGAACAGTTTAGTATTCAAGAAGCATTTCAGCGTTTAGAAAAATCATGTGTAGAAGTTAAAGTATGTATAAGGGAAATCAATAATAAGGAAGATAATAGCAACAATGAAGAAACAAAAGAAGATGAAGCAGTAGATGATTATAATGTTGAAGATGAAGATGTCGCAGGCAATGATCAAGATGAGGATCCAAATGAAGCTAGTCTGGAGGAGGGTGAAAATGATGTCGATGAAGACAATGTAGGTCAAGGGAATGATTCAGAGGATGATGTTTCCTTGCATATGAAGGTACAGGGTGGTGAAGTATGCTCTTTGAGATACGGTTTGATTGTGCCTTTTGCACGATATTTGGCTATGCATGGTATCAATAATTTGGAAAGATATCACATTGCAAGGGTTTATAGGAGGGATAACGCTTCTAAGGGACGTTACCGTGAATTCTATCAGTGTGATTTTGATATTGTTGGGCAGTTTTCTCCAATGGTACCTAATTTTGAAGTGATGAACGATTTGACTGAGCTCTTAGATGAACTAAACATCGGGCACTACAAGGTGAAGCTGAACCATCGAAAATTCTCAGATGGAATGTTAGAGATATGTGGAGTACCTCAGGGAAAATTCAGAAGTATTTGCTCTGCAATTGATAAACTAGATAAGCAGCCATGGGAGCAAGTTCGGAAAGAAATGGATAGTACTTCAGACAGGAAAAAACTAAAACCTGAATTTAGCGACAAGTCGGCAAATGGGACTCCAGCAACTGTTGATAATGACATCATCGGCGACCTTTGCGATGACCTTGTGTTGGGCGAAGTGGTCCCTCAATTTCCTTGGTATAAGCGCCCGGCCCTTGCCCCGCTCAGTCGATGGTGGGGCCATGCCATGACACACTCTTTCCCATATTACGCCCGTCTCCAAAATCCCTGTATTCTTTCCAACTCCCTAGTTTTCTTCCACATTCCAAGCCTGAAATACCCTCAGTATAACACCTTCTGCATATGGCTTTACAGCGACACTGAAGGAACTCTGCGGAACTTTCTGGTACTTGCGGTCCCTGAAGAATCAAGAAGTCATGTAAAATTTAGCCGCAATGACAATGACAAGCGTATATATTCCTTCACTCCGCTCAATGATGACCAAAAGTCGTATGACGTGAGCGTGGTGGATCTGAGAGACGGGAGCGTTCGGTGGCAAAAACTCTCGTAGTTGCCCATCATAGAGGACCAAGATGTGTTGAATTGTTGTTCCTTTGACAATGGCGAGCGTTGTACTACATATCTATTGTATGGTTCCCAATTGACGTCGACAAGATTATCAAAGAGAAATTTTTTGTGTGCATGCTCCACGTAAGAAACAACGTACCCAAAATGTGATCTCAATTCCAATTCTAGTGGCACCCTAAATTGGATGACACTAGTGATTTAATCAATAAATTAGTTGGCGAGTTGCCCACATTATATCTAGAAATTAGCCTACCATTACGTTTTGATGGTAGAACTCCCAAATACTTTTACCACTTGTCTGATCCCATCGATTACAGTACAATTTACAGCCTTACTATGGAAGGCCCTAGGTATTGGTTGATGCATTTTGACAATGATAGCAAACAAGAAAGCAGTAATTCTTGTAATTCAACTTTGTATTTCTTGACTGCTTCTAATGTACCGGGGGTTCGTGAAGTGAACGTTTTCAAGCTGAAGTTAGATGTTGTGAACAGTAAGAAAATTGAAGAAGAGTCAGAGTTGGATGTATTCTGGAACACCTGGTTTCCTGCTAGTATTCAACATCGTCAAAACAGCTACGTAACAAAAGTTTTGTCGTCATGAGGTCAACAGGTTGACTTAGCCGGAGAGCCATAATGGTTAAACACTGAAGGGTCGTGGTGAGGTCAACAGGTTGATAGAGCAGAAATCCGCAATGTTTAAACATCGCATTGTGGTGAGCTCAAGTCAACAGATGTGACCAGGGGACGTGACCACACCAGTTCGAGGAAAGAATAAACAAAAAAAAAAAAAAAAAAAAAGCAAATCGACATTTATAATAACAAAAAAAAAAATCAAATATATATGGCCATTTTAAAAACTTTATAATATAACTAAAGTTTAAAATATATATATATATATATATATAAATATATATATATATATAAAGGGTTATATAAAATTGATGTATAAATTATATAATTACCTATTATATATATAAATTATAAACTTTATAATATATATATATATAGTTATAATTATATAATTTAATTAAAAAAATAGAATTGAAAAACAATATTATTAAACAAAAAAAAAAGAGAGACATCCTTGGACTCAAAATAGAGTTATTAGCGAATTACATACACTGGGCCAACCTTCTGTTTTCCATATGCCGAGATGACAATTACAAAGACAATTGCCAGCAATATAGCTTTGAGGACAAAGCTTCTGAAGGAAGGGGCTATGTTATGAATATAATTCATAACAATTAAATAAATAAAATAAATATAAAGATTAAATAATTAAATATTAATTAAGTTAAATAGTCATTAAGTTAAGTGAAAATGCATGTCTAAAAGACATGTCCATTCACAAAAGGTCCCCTGTTGAGGTATAAAAGTAGGGCCTCATTGTAACATTTAAATCATCTTATATCATCATATATATTTTATATGTTAATAAATTATTATTGCTAAATACTTGCGTGTATTTAAACATATCAAATCTTCAAGCTATCAAGCTATCAGTTCTCTTGGTTCAACCATAGTTTTTATGCTACACATTGCCATTGCCTTTGAAATTGTTGTTGTTGTCATCATCCCTTGGAGAATTCTTCTTGTGAGGACATTCTCTAGCATAATGGTCAAACTTGTTACAATTGTAGCACCTTCCTTTTCTTCCTTCTTTGAATCCTTGCTTGAATCCTTGACCCCGTCTCCTTGGACTAGCATTATTTGTCCTCTTAGCATGAGCGGAGAAGGCAGTAGCTTCATTTCCATTTGAAGGCTTGTCTCTCTGCATCATCCTCGTCTCCTCTTGAGTGCATCTAGCCAATAATTTCATTGAAACTAGGAATCATGTCATTATTGAGAATGGCGGTGTTAAACACATCCCATGCTCTTGAAAGACCTCCAAGTGCAATGAGAGTGAGCTCCCTGACAACAATAACTTCTCCAATAGATAGTAGGTCATTCTTCATTTGTGTTATTCTCATAAAGTAGGATTGGATAGACTCCCCTTTATCCATCTTGATGTCCTTCAACTTGTTCTTGAGAAAGAGGATTTGATTTGCATTGTTCACTTTGAACATCCCAATCAGCTTATCATACATCTCCTTATATGTTCCCAAATCAGAAATATAGGGAACCAAATGCTTTTCAATTAATTCTACGATAATTCTCTTAGCTTTGACCTCACCTTTCTTTTACTTCATTTTTGCAGCAACAGGTGCATTTGAAGGAGGCTCCACCACTCTTCCCTACACATAGTATCATGCTCTTCCAAGGTCAAGTCCAAATTCATCTTCCATGCATGATAGTCAAATTTGTTATCCTCAGATTTGAAGTAGGATGTAATAGTCATTGATGCTTCTCCAATAGTCTACCTAACATATATCTCTTAGTGATTGCTTTTCTCTCTCTTGCTTGGGCTTTGTCTTCACCTATGCTCTGATACCATGTTAATTTTAGTTAACAATGGTATGTTCTATGTTGGGCACAATTACTTCAATGTTCTTCTGTAGCCCAATGACAATTTCCAATTTAGTATTTCAATGGCAATCACATTGATGGTAACTGTAGATAGAACATGAATAACAAAAAATGCAGAAGACAAGCCAAGACAAGAGGACACCGATTTGGTAGATGCCAAGGAAAAACCCCAAGATTGGGAAAACCCTTGATCAATTCTTCTTACTATTATATCAAATCTGCAGTAAACTACAGCCAAATTTAGCCCTAACCAGAAAGTCAAAGATGGTCAACCCAACAACAAAACTTCCCCTTTGAAGCTCAATCAAAGGTAGTCAAAATCGGCCTCCAGCAGTGGTCAAAGGTTAGCCCAAAACAGTGATAAAATCTGCAAGCAAACTCGGTCAAGCTAAAGTCAACCCTACGGTCAAACAGGTATATAGTCAACGCAAGTCAAACAACCCAAAAAAACTCGGTTTATGTCTCAATCAATGCAGCCTAGTCAAACCCTCAAAAATTGTAGTCAAATTTGGTCAAACAATCCTTGGTCAACGCTGGTCAAACTTCAGCCAACTTTTGAAATTTTTCACCTTTACTTATGCTTAAAATTCGTCCTCCTTGAGAAGAGAGAGAAGAATATGAGTGATGATGATGCCAAATGAGGTGAGAGGTCACTTATATTTATACAAGTCATTGAGGGCGAAGTGACATGTCTCTTAGGCTTCAAGAGCCTACATGATGATGTGGCTGACCATGACAATTTACACATGTGTGGGCATAAATTCAAAAACACATTACTGTTTGTTCAAATTTGATGATCTATATATCAATTTTGGTCCTCTCAAAAGAGGAATTTAGTGCAACCATCATCTCCATCAAATGAGTTGTCTAAAGTGAAATTTGGCCCTAGTTGCCAATTTTAACAGTAACACTAGACTAAGGCCAACTAAAAATCTTTGAGATGAAGCAAGGGAACATATGTATAGTCAAAAGAAATCTATCATCCAATTCAACCTGATATCCATACTAAAATGCTCTTGAACATTAAACCAAAGAACTTGAATACAAAAATGCTTGATGTACCTCGTATTTGATGACCCACCTTCATTGGATGAACAAGCTAGAAGAATAAAGCACAGACCAGAGCATGGATGAGAGGCATCTAAGACTAGCTATTTGTAGATCATGATAGGGTTGTCGGTTGACAAGCTGAAATGTTACGAGAAATATTTCCTCCTAGGGGTCACCTACATGGATGGGTAACAGCTACGTAGGTGTAGAAAAGACCAACTTCAGTCTTTTTGGAGTTGACATCATCTTCAATACCTGCAGTAGCAAGGCAGCTTACAAGTGATGCAGGTCAACACTCTCTCTTATTGTCAGGAAGATTCCATACCTGATTTTGAAGTGCATTTGAAATTATACAAGAGACATTTAAGTGCAATTAGTTTGAGTTATGTAATGAGATATAACTGTAGATGTATCTCATCATTACATAGACTAAATAATATTGAATATCTCTCTACCATCTCTCTTTCCAAGTATTTTTTGTATGTGTGAATAACTCACAACTATTGTTACCTTGATTTTATCACAAATAATTGTCAATATATATCACATATTCTAAATAATATAAATTGACTGCAAGGCCTGCACTTCAAGAATGTTCATGTCTCTAAACAAAGTGCAAACCTACCGCGACTTAGGAACACTGACTGTTGTTACCACAACAGTTGTTTCTCTCACTTTAGGTGAGTTCTTTTCCAGCACAAAGGGTGAATCCCTAATAAAACCACTGAGTTATGTTTAAAGTGAGGACCTAAAAATCAGATTAGTAGAGTACAATATTTTTATGGTTTTATTGTTAAAAAGAAGATAAGTGCCTTGTCCCTTTGAGCTATGGAGTTGGTGCAGCGATACGACAAAGAAGATGAGTAATCAGATAAAGATTTCAACAAACCTATTAGGCCAACCAAACCATTGTGAAAATCTAAATGAGATATTAATCAACATACAATTTCACCTACAATAAACATCAACAAGAAAAAGAGTGGCAGGACAGTCTTCAAATCTAAAATAACAGCCAGAAATTTCTTCATTACCAATTAGATTCCATCAAGATGTTGGCAAGGAACAAAAAGGCCTCACCGAAGCTTCTTTCTCTATATGCCAAAAGGAGCCCAAAAATATGTGCAGTAGCTCCCAATAAGAGAAAAACACCAGTAGATAGACAATGGCAGCATTACACAACATTATGATCTATGAAAAGAAGATATGTAATCATCACTCTGTTACATCCACTTTCTTACATTACCCTACAAGTTTATCTCCACTTGATTACTCCTTTTGCAAATGAATCGAGATGCCTTTTTATAGCTTCTCCTTCATAGGTAAAATGCTCCTCTTCTAAAGGGATATTTGACTTATTTTTAGTGTTTGAAAGTGCATCCACAGACAAATGTCACCTTCTCATAATGGGTGCTCCATGTCAACAATGCCCATATGGCATCTCCTCATTCAAAGAGCTCTTCTCCAAAATGTAGAAAAGGCCTAAAACAATGGCACCCTCAATCCCAAAAGACCTTTTCAAAGGGAAAATATCATTGTAGATAGGTCTAAGTGCCCTGATTTTACATGTGAATGAGGCAAGGGGATAGGGCTTCTCTAATTAGGTGTCACATGTCTCGAAATATATAGAAGAGTTTTGATCTGTCATTCAGTTAGGGTCTGAGGGCCAAATGAACCTCCCAAAAGCTAGCGATAACCCTCTACTACGTCCTTGCTCTAGTAATGAATATAAAGATGCTCGGGCTAAGATTGAACAAGGGAGTTGTATTCGTAGGCACTGCCCAAACTTGTAACTACCACTCATCTCTAAAGGGCTCACATCTCCATGCACTTTATTACTTACCTTAGGAACCTCATAATGTAGAAAATGCCCAATAACTACTCTAAAGCATACAAAATCAACCATGTTAAGTTGCATGAAACTTGGAGATTGTTATCAGTCAAAAGTTCCTCTTGTTTGCAAAAGAGAAACTCTTAAGGTAACCTTTACAAACCAAGCTTGTAAGATTCCTTCGTATCCTCCAAACCATGAGACATGCATAAAAAATGACAGCGGTTTTTGGAGAAGGGTTCGTTCCCACCAAAATCCTCCTTTGATTTCCAAAAATTCATTTCCAACTATTCGGAAACTTCTCTTGAACATGGTGACTAAAACAGGGAAAAAAAGAGTGTTGTTGTAGGCACTGCAAAATATTTCCATAGCGCACCTATAGGCACTGAACAGTATTTTCATACCGTTCTGTGAAATTCATAATGACAATGCAACACCTTATGAAACTCCGTTTGGTGCTTACTTATCAGTTTAGAAGACACTTGATAAACACTGAAGCACATGATATCTCCTTTATCAAAATTTTAAATATACCTTATTTCCCAAACTACTTAAGAAACAGTCAACTTTTTGTTCACACCATTTTGATTTTGTGAAGATATAAGAAAAGTGCTAACAGCTGGCTCCAATGGGGATGTTGTCTCCTTGTGAGGCAGAAAAGAACTCATTGACCATGTGCCTAATCCATTGGGCTGCTCCCAACTTGAAGACTAACAACCCAACTTGCAATTGAAATCAAACTGTGACCTGCGATCTAACAGAGTCCAATCCTTATTGGAAACACTGACTGAAAAACTGAAAATCAAACTGCTAAAAAGATGCTCTGATTGTGAGCTTATTTACTATGTTCAGGGACTATGTTCAAAAGGAGGCAGTGAAGCTGGAGCATATATCAACAGATGAGCAGGTGGCCGATGTTCTCACGAAGTCCTTGCCAAGAGGCAACCATGTCCATTTCAGAGAAAAGATGGGTGTAGTGAGAAACACTTTCCTCATTAAGAGAGAGTGTTGATTTTTAATGTACCTTGGACAAGTGGTTTCGCATGGGTTAGTCTCTACCTAGGGAAAAGTGTCCAAAATAATTATTTCTCTAAGTGTGACTTTATAAAGTGAAGGTGACTTTATAAGTGGTAAAGTCAATGTTAAATTATAAAGTGAAAAGTGACTTTAAACATAAAGTACAATGTGGTTACTTTATTTAATGGGTGAGTTAAAAAATAAAAAGTGAGAATTAAATGCATATATTCTCATCCTTTGATCTAACTGAATCTGAGCCATTAGATCTTAGGGTTGCCCAAAAGTCATTTCGGGAAACAAGAGGGGGAAAAGAAAAGAGAGACTGCATTTCATTCTTCATGCACAGATTGGAGAAAGGACGCTGAGCACTAGAGAAAAGTTTTGAATGATAAATTCATTGCAGTAACCTGAAGGAGTGATTTCTGGGCAAAGTTGGGCATGGAAATCAAGGCATAGAAGACAACAGGCGGTATAGTACAAACAACATTTAATGTTGTGAGCTACACCCCATTCGAGAGAAGTTTAAAAAAAAAAATTGAAAAATACATACAACCCGTACAATTTGTATCCATATTGTACATATTTTCAGCTTCAAGTAGGCACGGAAATCGAGGCAAAGTGGGCACGGTTGTCAAGGAGTTTTGCGCTTTAGAGATAAGTTGTATTTTGCTATTTTGTTTTGTCTACAAATGCATTTTCCCTGAACTTGAAAGATCAATAAATTTGAAGGGCTCTCTAACAGGTTTTCCCCGGAGAAGATTGAAGGGGTTTTGTCTAGGTCTAAGTTGACCAAAAATATGCGTGTATTTTTATGTGTTGCTGGTCTGTTTATGTCCATATTTATTTTCAGCATGTGTTGACAATCCCATGTGTTTTAATCTGAATATTTCATTTCCAGAATTCTATATGTTGAATGTATGTTTATGGGAAAGGGCATTTAACTGAATGGGAGTGACAAGGTGAAATTAAAACGAAGTTGAGATTGCAGAAAAAATTTTAGTCATCAAATTTCAACATGGTATCAGAGCTATAGGCTGAAAATTGTAGTTTGAACAGCAAACAGTAGTTTGGGACAACAAACATTGGTTTGGACAACAAACTAAATTTTTGCACAACAAACTAATATTTTGGGACAACAAGGTAAAATTTCACATATACTAAACTTTTGGGACAACAAGATGTGTGGGAAAGTTCATTTCTCCATTTTCTTGGTTTTGTAAATTTTGGACAACAGTCATGGCCATGTTCTTAAGGATAGAGGAGAGATTGGATGGGATATCCAACTATGCCATTTCGAAGGACAGAATTTAGACAATGTTTGAGGAGGCAGCAGTTTAGGACATAGTGCAGCAAGTGATTGTACCTCCTACTGCTATAAATGAACTTGTTGAATTCACAAAAAATAATGTAAAGGCAAAAAGGATTTTGATTGACAGTCTGAAGGATCATGTGGTTCCTCAAGTGAGAGGAAACACATATGCATATCAAATGTGGACAGCTCTAACCACTCTATATCAAAGTATCAACGAGAGCAGGAAGATGGTACTCAAAGAACAATTGAAAAACATCAGGTTGACAAAGGCTGAAAGTGTAGTTCATTACCTTGGCAGGGTCAAATAGGTACATGATGATTTGACTATTATTGGTGAGGCAGTTGCACCAACAGAGTTAGTCAGAATAGTTGTAGCGGGATTTCCTAAGTCTTGGGAGGCCTTTGGAGATGTTGTTACCTCTAGGGAGAATCTTCCCAATTAAGACATATTCTGGAATGATCGTGTGGAGCATGAGATACGGAAGACTAGCAGTGGTGGAGTGAAGATCGCAAATAAGGAGGATGTAGCCTTGACAACCCGGGGTAAGAACAAAGGGAAGGCCAAGACAGGAGCCTCATCAGATGGGCTATAGGAAAGGAGAATAAGAAGAAGAAAGATATGGATATGTCCAAAGTCAAATGTTGGGCATGTCAAAAGAAGGGACACTATGCTCCTATGTGTCGTGAGAGGAAGAACAAGGGGAAGAAGGGTACTGTAGTGTCAGCAGAGTTGGAGCAACTTGCTTCACAGTTTGACCAGGACTTTGCATTTATTACTTCTACATCTAGTAGGAGTACATCATCTGATGTGTGGTACATAGACAGCAGGGCTTCCTGCCATATGACAGGTGCACGAGAGTTCTTTCTAGAGCTTGCAAAGAGGGCACTTGACATTGAGATTGTTCTAATAGATGACCACACTGTGAGAGCTGTTGGTGTGGGGACTATGACCTTTGAGAGGGAGTCTTTGCCTCCTTTGAAGGTCATGGATGTTTTGTACGTTCCGAGGATGAAGAAGAACTTGATTTCAGTGTCTGCTATGGAGAACGGGTTTGACATCACTTTCTCAGAAGGGAAAGTATTGATGCATCCCAGGGGAGCTTCCAACACTTTGGCCAAAGTGATTGGAATCCGCTCTGGGAAACTATATAGGTTCAATTTTCAATCGGCAGGAGCATTGGTGAGTAGCACATCTGGTAGCACTCACACTAGTACCACCAGCAATAGAGACTTGTGAGAGTTATGGCATCATAGGATGGCACATATGCATCATGGAGCTTTAAGAGTATTGAGGCAGATCACTACTAGAGTTCCTAATTTCAGTGTCGAGCATTATGAGGTCTGCAGAGGGTGTGCTTTGGGAAAGTACACCAAGCTACCACTCCTAGTGAGCGACAACAGATCTACAAGTATCCTAGACTTGATTCATACTAATGTTAATGGTCGTATATCTCATGTGCCTTTGGGTGGTTATGAGTATTATGTTATATTCATTGATGACTTCTCTACGAGGATTTGGATATATTTCCTAAAGAGCAAGGGTGAGGTCTTCAGTCACTTTAAAGAGTTCAAATCTCTTGTGGAAAAGAAGACAGGTAGGAAGATTCGGGTCTTCAGGTCAAACAATGGTGGTCAGTACTGTTGGAAATAACACTGAGAGGGCAGGGTGAATCAGTATTAGTCAAGTCAATAATCTTTTTCTTTTCATACTCAAATTTGTATATGCGACTTCCATGTGGGTAACCCACGTGTACACGCAACTATGCTCAAGGAAATAAGCATACATCCAGCAAACTAATGATTCAGTTGATTCATCATATGTTGATCTTTAATATGTGCATTAGTGCTTTATTAAACATTAAACAGTAACCATATGCAATTAATAACAGAGTGAACCATCACACACAAGCAACACACATGAACACCAAGATTTAAGGTGGAAACCCTATGTGGGTGAAAACCACCTACTACTGTTGTCTTTGTCTTCTTTTTATAATAAGAAAATCTATTTACAACAATGTACTGTTGCAAACTCGTACCAGTATGTAGGCTTCCACTTGCAGAAGGCTACAACCTTCTCTCGTTCTCTAGCTTCTACTGGAAGGGAGCTACAACCCCCTAGCTCTAGTACTAGCCGATATGTTTACTAGTACGTAGGGGCTGACCTACAGAAGGCTACAACATTCTCTCTTCCTCCAGGGACCTCGTTTCATAAATTTTCATACTAGATACTCCTAGAACACAACATCATAATCTGAAGGCCATGTTTCATTCAATTTTCATATTGGACCCATCAACAACATTGAAGCTCAAAAATCAATCACCACTGCAATGCATCCATCCACTATATCTGCATCAACCAATCACTAAAACTCAATCTGAATCAACCACACTCAATCAATCACTGACAACCGTTGAACCTCTGACACAACTGAATCAATCATTCATTCATACTTTAACCAATCAATTATAACAGATAGATCATTGTAACCAGTGCACAGATCTGAGTTACATTATCATTCAAAATCAATTGTCATCTTAAAACCATGTTTAAGATTGTATACGCTATTTGGCAGAAGCCAACCTGCGTGTATACACAGCTTCCCTGAAGCAAACCAGCATGTAGATTTGCAAACACTTTGTTGCACTTCCAGACTTCAGACATAATCAACCATAGAGGATAAAACATGTGTTAGTGATCAGATCTAGCCCATTCATTATCAAATCACATAATGATAAGTCATTATGATCCTAATCCATCATTAGATTCCATCAACACTCAAGCTAATTACAATCAACCAATCTGAATATGCAGAATACTACCACTAGAAAACAATGACCAGAACACAATGCAGAACCCAAAATACTGCAACATCAAACATAACCCTTATAGATCATACTTCAAAAGATATATGCTACATCCATAAGCCGAACCAGCGTGTATACGCTCTTTTACCAAGGGAAACCAGTGCACAGATCTGTAAATTCCATTATGTGATGTATATGCTACTTCTATATGCTGAATCAGTGTGTATACATTGTTTTACCAAAGCCAACCTGCGTACAGATCTGGAAATGCTAACTTAGGGCATCACAACTATTTCAAACTTCATTCATACCCAAATCATCACATTTACATAACAAAAAACAAGCGTCAGTATTCAGATCTAGAATGTTCAAGATCAAACCACATAATGATAATATATTTAAGTCTTCATGATCCCAATCCATCAACCTTCATCAGCCATATAGGTGCATCCTTAGTTCAGATCAGAAACCCATAACCTGCATACTTGATCTCACACTTCATCAAATATTCAATGCTTGCTTGACTTGGCCTAATGATCTTCTCCTCCTTATATAGTTTTAGGCCTTTCTCAATACCATGGACCAAAAACACTTAGGACCAATACCACGAACCAAATACCTTGGACCGAAGAAATACCTTGGACCCAAAAACTTGTTTTCCCAAGATATACGCGTTTTTCCTTCTGTGAAAGTGCATCTGTACGTATACGCTCCTTTTGTTAAATGAACCTGCGTGTATATGTGGGTTGGTCAAGGTAAACCTGCGTATACCTTTCTTTCTTCATTCTATGTGGCTTAAAGTATAAACTTTTGTTCTTAACCTGCAATACTTTGATCTTTCATCTCAGTGAGTTGCCATCAAGGACAACACCTGTATCATAACGCCAACAATCTCCCCCTTTGGACTTGATGGCAATGTTAACTTGCTGCACTGTGAACTATCATCTTAGTGAGTTGCCATTGTACATTAATTTTAAATTGATTCCTTGAAGTTGCCCTGCAATTCATCACATCTAATAAATACAACTGCCATGCATTCTGTCACATCTGATATCTCTTCTGTAGATTCATCTAGTTACCATATACAAGAGAGTTGTTCTGCTACAAGTGGGTTCCCATCAAGTATAATACATGCATCATAATGCCAACAATCTCCCACTTTGGACTTGATGGCAACAACAACACCAAGTCACTCTCCCCCTTTGACATCAAGGGCAAAGGGTCATGCTCCCCCTGAGTGCATGCTGAAATCTTTGATTGAGCTCCCCCTTTGTTCATGCTGAGATGTACTGTATCATCCATGCTCCCCCTAAGCATATGCAGAGTCTGCAAATATTTTCAAGAAAAACAACATGACTCTATAACTCAACTATGTGAGTTTGACCTTCCTATCACCAATGACTCATACATTCATTCTCCCAAAATCTTGTCCTTTTCTTCTACTTTACCTTTTAGTATATTTACCTCAACATGATGTTGCCCTACCTTTTCAAGATACTGCTTCTTCATGATTTCTTCAGTTTTTCTTCCTTCTTCCATATGTTGCCTTAATTCAAGAACTTCGTTTTCTTGTTTTTCAAGAGCTTGGAGTAGTTCTTCATTCTGCTTATTTGATTTTTCAAGATCTTCTTTTAGCAAGAGGATCTTAGCTTCAAGACTTTCATAATAGCAGGATCTACTTTTTAGTTTCTTGATTGTTGTGCTCCTTTCATTTACTTCGTTTCTTAATGATGTCACTTCATCATGCAGCTTTTGACATTGAACTTCCTTTTCCTTGAATTGCTTCATTACTTTGTTTCCTTCCTCTAGTTGAGCTTTTAGTTTGGTAGCTTCTTCTTTGAAGGCACATTCCCTTTTGTCCAATAGATCTTGTTGATCTCTAATTTTGTCCGTAAGCCTTTTAAATTCTGCCTCTATTTGATATCTTTGTTCCTCACCCATAAGAGCAAATTCAGTTGTTTCGTTGTCACTTTCATCATCTTCAAATGGATGAAGAAATGTATCACCAAAGGATAACAAATTCATACTCGATAGTTCTTTTGCTTCTTCATCTTCATTTTGAGGTGATTTTGAATCTGAAGAGTGGCTTCCACATAATCCCAAATCGATTCTCCCACTGTCATAATTCCTTTGAAATGTCTTCTTCTTCTAAGGTGCTTTCTTCCTTAGCTTCTTTCCCATTGTTCTACAAATTTCCTTCAAGTGATCAAGCTTCTACCAAAGGACCTGCTCTGATACCAATTGTTCGAAATAATACTGAGAGGGGGGTTGAATCAGTATTAGTCAAGTCAATAATCTTTTTCTTTTCGTACTCAAATTTGTATATGCGACTTCCATGTGGTTAACCCGCATGTACACGCAACTGTTCTTAAGGAAACAAGCGTACATCCAGCAAACTAATGATTCAATTAATTCATCATATGTTGATCTTTAATCTGTGCATCAGTGCTTTATTAAACATTAAACAATAACCATATGCAATTAATAACAGAGTGAACCATCACACACAAGCAACACAAATGAACACCAAGATTTAAGGTGGAAACCCAAAGTGGGTGAAAACCACCTACTGTTGTTGTCTCTGTCTTCTTTTGACAATAAGAAAATATGTTTACAACAATGTACTGGTGCAGACTCATACCAGTACACAGGCTTCTACCTGGAGAAGGTTGCAACCTTCTCTCGTTCTCCAGCTTCTACCTTAAGGGAGCTACAACCCCCTAGCTCTTGTACTAGCCAATATGTTTACTAGTCTATAGGCGCCAACCTACAAAAGGCTACAACCTTCTCTCTTCCTCCAGGGACCTCGTTTCATATATTTTCATATTGGATACTCCTGGAACACACATTATAATCTGAAGGCCACGTTTCATCCAATTTTCATACTAGACCCATCAACAACATTGAAACTCAAAATCAATCACCACTGTAATACATCCATCAACTATATCAGCATCAACCAATCACTAAAACTCAATCTGAATCAACCACACTCAATCAATCAATGACAACCTCTAAACCTCTGACACAACTGAATCAATCATTCAATCATACTTTAACCAATCAACTATAACAGATAGATCATTGTAACCAGTACACGGATCTGAGTTACATTATCATTCAGAATCAGTGGTCATCTTAAAACCATGCTTCAGATTGTATACGCTATTTGGCAGAAGCCAACCTACGTGTATACACAACTTCCATGAAGCAAACCAGCGTGTAGATTTGCAAACACTTTGTTGCACTTCCAAACTTTAGACATAATCAACCATAGAGGACAAAACATGCGTTGGTGATCAGATCTAGCCCATTCATTATCAGATCACATAATGATAAGTCATTATGATCCTAATCCATCATTAGATTCCATCAACACTTGAGCTAATTACAATCAACCAATCTGAATATGCAGAATACTGTCACTAGAAAAAAGTCACTAGAACACAATGAAAAACCCAAAATACTGCAACATCAAACATAACCCTTATACGCTACATCCATAAGCCAAACCAACATGTATATGCTCTTTTACCAAGGGAAACCAGCGTACAGATCTGCAAATTCCATTATGTGATGTATACGCTACTTCTGTATGCTGAATCAGTGTGTATACGTTGTTTTACCAAAGTCAACTTGCGTACAGATCTGGAAATGCTAACTTAGAGCATCACAACTATTTCAGACTTCATTCATACCCAGATCATCACATTTACATAAAAAAAACATGCGTCATTATTCAGATCTAGAATGTTCAAGATCAAACCAAATAGTGATAATATATTTAAGTCTTCATGATCCCGATCCATCAACCTTCATTAGCCATATAGGTGCATCCTTAGTTCAGATCAGAAACCTATAACCTGCATAATTGATCTCACACTTCATCAGATATTCAATGCTTGCTTGACTTGTCCTAATGATCTTCTCCTCCTTATATAGTTTTAGGCCTTTCTCAATACCATGGACAAAAACCACTTAGGACCAATACCTTGGACCAATACCATGGACCAAATACCTTGGGTCAGATACCTTGGATCAAAGAAATACCTTGGACCCAAAAACTTGTTTTCCCAAGATATATGTGCTTTTCCTTTTGTGAAAGTGTGTGTGTACGTATACGCTCCTTTTGTTCAATGAACCTGCGTGTATACGTGGGTTGGTCAAGGTGAACTTGCGTATACCTTTCTTTCTTCATTCTCTGTGGCCTGAACTATAATTCTTTGTTGTTAACCTGCAGTACTTTGATCTTTCATCAGAGTGAGTTGCCATCAAGGACAACACCTATATCATAATGCCAACAATCTCCCCCTTTGGACTTGATGGCGATGTTAACTTATTGCACTGTGAACTGTCATCTTAGTGAGTTGCCATTGTACATTACTTCTGAACTGATTCCTTGATGCTGCCCTGCATTTCATCACATCTATAAATACTACTTCCATGCATTCTGTCACATCTGATATCTCTTCTGTAGATTCATCTAGTTACCATATACAAGAGAGTAATGCCAACAAGTACACCGATGGTGGGTTTTTTGACTTCTGTGCACAGGAAGGCATTAGGAGAGAGCTCATGGTTCCCTACAACCCCCAAGAGAATGGGGTGTCTGAAAGGAAGAACGAAGTTGGTGTTGGGGTTGCTAGAGTGATGATTCATGATCAGGTGTTGCCTTTGTTTTTGTGGGTTGAGGCCTACAATACTGTTGTTTATCTTCAAAACAGGAGTCCTCATAGAGTATTTGGGAACATGACTCCAGAGGAGACTTTCACTGGAGAGAAGCCTCATGTGGGACATCGTCATATCTTTGGATGTCTCACATATTCTTATATCCCCAAGGACCAAAGGACGAAGCTGGAACCCATGGCAGAGAAGGGTATCTTTATGGGTTACAGTGAGACTTCAAAGGCCTATCGGATCTTCATTCCTTCAAAACGGAGAGTGGTGATTAGGGGGGATGTGAAGTTCGAGGAAGAGAGGGCCTATCGAAGAAAACGGGAGTATGATGAGAGAGAGTCACAGACTTCTCCTCAGTAGGGAGGTCAAGTATAGGGGGCAAAACCCCAAGGTTCTGGATTGAATGGTACAAGAGGTACTTCAGTGTTAGTGGCATCTAGGGCACCAGTGGCGAGTTCACTGAGCACTTCTTTTGGGATTCCACTGGTATAGAGTTCACATGGCACTTCAGCTGACACAAGCACAGGTGCCAGTACAGGTTCTTCGAGGACAGGTGTTGGTACAAGCACACCAAGGTCAGTTGGAAGACCTTCAGGTTCACTAGACTAGGGGGCAGAGGATGAGGTTCCCTATGGGTAAGCTTCTTCAAGGAAGAGGAGGCCAAGTGGCTTCAAGACACCTTGAAGGAAGCAGAGTCCATTGGTCCTTCGAAGAGGGTGAACAAGGAGTGTGCCACCTAAGCGGTTTTGCAGTTATGTAGCCAAGGCTACCAGCATTGTTGACTCTAAGCCTACTAACTATGAGGAGGCTACCAGCCAAGAGGTACGGAGAGAGTGTATGGCGAAGGAGTATGCCTCTATCATTAAGAACAATGTCTGGGAAGTGGTGCCTAGGCCTAAGGGCAAGTAAGTTGTCACTTCTAGGTGGCTCTGCAACATCAAGCATGTTGCAAATGGTAGCGTTGAGAAGTTCAAGGCAAAGTTTCTGGCTAGAGGGTTCTCACAGATAAAGGGAGTTCACTATGATGAGACCTTCGCTCTCGTAGCTCAATACACTTCTATTTGGTCCCTTATTTCTATTACTGTAGAAATGGGTTGGAAGATCCATCAGATGGATGTGAAGACCGCATTTATGAGCGGAGTTATAGAGGAGGAGGTGTATGTTGAGCAACCACAAGGCTTTGAGATACTTGGGTGGGAGGCCCGTGTATGTCGATCGAGGCGAGCACTCTACGTACTTAATCAAACTCCGAGAGCTTGGTATTCGAGGATTGATACTTACTTATAGCAGACAAGTTTCACGAAGAGTGATGCAAATCCGAACCTATAATACATTGTTGTAGGGGATGATCTGCTCATTCTTGTGTTGTATGTTGATGACTTGTTCATTACTAGGGCAGAGAGACTGATTAGTGGTTGCAAGGATGATCTTGCTATGGAGTTCGACATGAAGGACGATGGGCTGATGCATTACTTTTTGAGGCTTGAGGTGTGGCAGAAGGAGGGGCATATCTTTCTAGGGCAGGGGCAGTATGTTGTGGATGTGTTGAGCAAATTTCACATGGCACACTGTCACCTATGATCACCAACTGGAAGAAGCTTCATGCTTCAGACTCTAGTTTGGTGGATCCCACATTGCATAGGAAGCTTAGGGTTTCACTGGGCAAAGCTGGGCACGGAATTCAAGGCATACAAGACAGCAGGATGTATAGTACGGACAACATTTAATGATGTGAGCTACACGTCGTTCGAGAGAAGTTTTTGAGTAAAAAAGAAAAGTCTGTACATCAGTATGAAAATCCGTACAGTATAGTCTGTATAGTACATGCTTTCAACTTCAAGTGGGCACGGAAATCGAGGCAAAGTGGGCAAGGTTTTCAAGGAGTTTTGAGCTGAAGAGATAAGTTGTATTTCGTTGTTTTGTTTTGTTTGCGAATGTATTTTTCCTGAACTTGAAAGATAAATAAATTTGAAGAGCTCTCTAACAGGTTTTCCCCAGAGAAGATTGAAGGGATTTTGTCTGGGTGTAAGTTGACCAAAAATCTATGTATTTTTATGTGTGTTTCTAGTCTGTTTATGTCCATATTTATTTTCAGCATGTATTGACAGTCTCATGTGGTTTAATCTAAAAATTTCATTTCTAGAATTCTATATGTTGAATGTATGTTTATAGGAAATCGCATTTACCTGAACGGGAGTGATAAGGTGAAAATAAAATCAGGTTGGGATTGTAGAAAACTTTTTAGTCATCAAATTTCAACACGTTGTTGATTGCAACACTAATTCTTGATCATTTTCATTTATGTCGAAGAAGTATTTTGTACATTCCTGAAAAATTACAAATGGAATAGCCATGTCTTGTAAAACAGGAGTGACTAAGGATGATTCTTCACATGCTTCAACAAAAACATCATCTTGATTTTCTGAAATTTTTGGCATTGTGTTTTCAAGAGATGTAAGATCTTGAATGGTCTTCATTTTCCAAAGAGTTTAAAAGAATCTGCTCTTCTTCCATGATTGAAATAGAAATTATTGTTTGTGGATGGGGTAAATATTCATAAAGGATTTCCATGACTTCATTAGCCATACACTCTTCATCACCATAAACATTCTCAAGGTATTCAATGAAATCTTCACGATATTCACAACAATTTTGAAACAGTGACAAAGAAAGATGAAATTTCTCATAGTACTCAAAGAATGTTGTGTGGAAATCTTTAAGAGAGTATACACTACCCAATTGTAGCCTTTCATACCATGATCTAGCTTTTTCTTCTAGGGTAGCTATAAACATCTTCATTAAACAATCCTCATGAAACTTAATCCCAAAGTAATACATATGCCTATGAAACTTAATCAGATGCAAAACCACATCATCTCCTTTCTGATAATTGAATTTGGGAGATATGTTTGCCAATCTATGCGAGGCAAATGGTTTGGAAAACCAAGAACTTGTAAGCAATTCATAGGAGCATACCTTATTGATTTGTAAGCCTCCATGGAAGTCATCTTTGTACTATGGAGTTATCAATGTTTCTTTTGATTCTGGATCTTGCTGCAAATCGAGTCACCACGTGAAGGACGTACAACCTCTCTTTTGCATCTAATTTCTATTCACCATCAAAAATCAAAGCTAAACAATATCCCCAGTATGGTCGCCAAGATGTTTTCACCCAAAAGTTTCTCTTGGCTATGAAAGAGAAACTCTCAATGTAACCTTTAATCCCCTTTAATCCAGAGAGGGCTCTCTCTGACAACCTAATCACTAAGCTTAGCAACTAGTTGTATATTTAAGCAATGGCTAGATGTTAAGTAGGGTTGTGCTACAAATAGGTTTTTGTTGTGATGAAGCGCTACAAATAGGTTTTTGTTGTGATGAAGTAATTAATCCATTGGGCAATGGGGTCAACAAACCAAGTTTTAAGTGCAATTACCAAGACATTGACTGTATGAATCAAGGTGGACAGAGGCAGGGTAGATGACAAGTTGTAGACCCCAAGAAACATCATTCGAATAGTAGTAGAATAAAGAGATAACAATCCAATATAGCAAGGCATCAAAAATGAATCCTGTAAGCTTCAGAAGAAAGAGTGCAGATGTTTAAACCATGTGAACTAGAGCATTAAAATAATGAATTCTGTCCATAATCTTATTTGAACATCAGAAGACAAAACATTAATTGGCATCACATAGAAAGGAAATTGTCATTGAAGAGAACAAATTGAGTACACCATCACAAAAATCTTTGTATCATTGATCATTATATTATAGGCATCTTGGCACTTGTAAAAAATTAAGTAATTTGATAAACACACAGCGAAAAGACCTCTTTGTTTCATAACCCAACCCTTGGTCCTCCTTTTACATCTAATTTATAGAAACACTCCATAGGTTTCAGATCCACAATCTGTGAAAAAGTCTTAATTACAATAATCATCAAGATCCAAAAGAAATGGATACGAAAATGTAACAATCAAAAGTCCTATACACAGCAGAAATATTTAAAATACTTCGTAGTCAAAGACATCCATTGTAGAATAGTAATTGTAAATTGTATATTGTATAAGAGAATTGATGTAGGATGAGTACAAATGAGAATGAGGGTCATGTATATATAGTGAGGTAAGTACCCTTTCACGAACGGGAAGGTCTCTAAGACATGCATTTTCATTATTAATTAACTAATCATTAGTTAATTTACTTATTATTTATTATTATAGTTATATTATTATCATTATTATTTGTTATCTATTTTTATCTATTTTTACATAATTTATGTTCATAACATTGCCTTCCCCTTCAAAAAGTTGTCATCAAAGCTTATTGATAAAAGGACTTGAACTCTTATCTGCTACAAATGTCTTTTCTTCTCAGGACGGTCATCTTTGTTGATACAAGTTGATATGACCCTTAGAGTGATCTATAAAATTGTCGTACTGAGAACGGATCAGACCATCCTAGATTGATCTTATGCGGAATCAATTTTTGTAATGAATTGTTATCGTGGTACTGAATTTTGCAAACTTCAATATTCTTGGAAACATAAACTTGTCGTTTATTTACTGAGTGATATTAGTATATAGATTGATTGGAAAATCAGCTCTTATGATTCGGATGTTGATACATATTTCCTTTGGTTGGAACTTCCCTTATCATATTAGTGGATGTTTCCTGATTTTCTTCAGGCGCTGTTGTTGTTGAATTGATTACTGAATCCTCATTTAGAATGTTTGTCGTTTGAACTACAACCTCTGAGTATGTCTTTACTTCAGAAGGATTTGGATTTGCCTAAATTGTGATATTAGTGGGATCGATGTTTGTTTCTAGAGATTTTGATGCTTCTTTTGCGACAATTTCTTCGAACCTATTCGCCAATGATTTCTTATCGTCTTTAAGTTTTTTAACCTGTTTGAGCAGATTTTGGTTATGATTTTTGAGACATAAGCATTCCTTAGTCAACTTTATTTTGGCCTTCAAGCTTCTCGGCTTTTAAACACTTGATTGTTCTAATAATTTTTTGTTAAGGTCTTTTAAGCATAAATTTTCCTCTTATTTCTTTGATAGACTTTCGTTGAATTTTTTGTCAAAACTTTATTTTTCTTGTTCTAACTTGTGCTTCTTAGTTTTACACTTTTTGACTTGTGCAAGAAGTTTCTCATTGTGGTTCCTTAAATGCAAAATTTCTTCGTTGCATTTTATTGATTTTGCATGAAACCGCTCTGCGACATCTTTATATTTCTTCTCTAAGGTTTCGTTCTTTTGTTGAAGTTTTGCGATTTCTTCTTTTAATTCTTCAATTTGCATCTAAGCGCTATATTGATATTCTTCTAAAGTAAACAATCTTTGACATTTGGGACAAGGTATTGTGCGATTTTTATAAATCGATAAATACTGATCTTCTACTCCACAAAATGGACATCTAATCCAAAAGGTAGAGTTATGTATGGATTCCATAATTTCTTTGTTCATCTTCAAATTATACTTTGTCTTCTTCAGTGATGAACTTTCTTTTGTGTTTGTCACTAAGCTTACAGTTTAAGGGTAACCCTTCTTTTTTCTTTGATTGTCTCTCTTAATATACTTTTTTTTAATTTAGTTAATTAACTAATTTTAATTAATTAAATTAATTAAACTAATTGTTTTTTATATAAATTTTAATTAAATAAATTTAAATTATATATATATATATATATATATATATATATATATATATAATAAATAATGTAATTACATATGAAATTTAAAAGTGAATATGATTAGAGACCCGATGGTCCATAGTCATCAACATTATGGTCGCTACATTGGTCGATCAGTAGGTTGTTTAAAATATATATTTTGTTTGTTTTATATGTAATAATTTTTTTATTATTATAGTTTCTTTTTATACTTCGATTTTTCTTTTTTCTTTTAATTTTTTTTTTATTTCAATAATCTTTTTTTCTATATTGTTTTTCTAATCTCCCTTTCTTTTATATGATTTTTTTTCTTCCCTTCTTTTTTTTAATTCTTTACTTTTTTTAATTTTCTTTTGATTTTCTTTTAATAATACATATATATTTTTTTCTAATAGTGGCCAAAAGCCTAAATGGCAAAACAACCAAAAAGGAGAACCTCCTTCTCGTAGCGAATGCTTGATTGACGACAACAAAATTGACGAAAAGTTGAAGGCCAAAAGCCAGATCAGACGACCAAAAGTCATATACACAACGGAAATATTTAAAATACTTCGTAGACAAAGACATCCATTGTAGGATAGTAATTGTAAATTGTATAAAATAATTGATGTAGGATGAATACAAATGAGAATGAGGGTCTTATATATATAGCCAGGTGAATACCCTTTCACGAATAGGCATGTCTCTAAGACCTACCTTTTCATTATTAACTAACTAATCATTAGTTAATTTACTTATTATTTATTATTATATTTATATTATTATTATTATTTGTTATCTATTTTTACATAATTTATGTTCATAACAGAAAACCTCTTTACTTAACTTTAGTTTATTGTTTGAAATAATCAAGGAGATGGTTAGATCTGATCCCCAAGTCGAATTGATGAGGTGGCTCATCAATAGTTGTCTCTGAATTTATTTTTAGAAAATAAATCTGGCGTATTCCTAAAAAATAGAATCCAAAGATGCATTCAGATCTTCCAAACCATGGCACCTATTTCAAAACTGAAAGAGGTTTTTGTAAATCGTCCCGTTCACAACAAAAACCTCTCTTGGTTTTTTAAAATTCATCACCACCTTCTCGGAAATCGCGCCCAAGGTTAATGACTAAAATAAGAAATCAACAATTATTTAAATCTGGAAAAAGGGGCTGCGAAGGTTCCTTTGTATCATCCAAACCATGACACATGCATAAAAAAATGAGAGATTTTTGGATATGAGTCTGTTCCCACCAAAAACCTCCTTTGTTTTCCAAAAATTCATTTCCAGTTGCTCGGAAACTTCTCTTGAACATGGTGACTAAATAGGGAAAAAACAGTGTTGTTGTAGGCGCTGGAAAATATATTTGTAGCGCACCTGTAAGCACTTAACAGTGTTTTTGTAGCGCTGTTTGAAATTGATAATTACAATGCAGCACCTTATGAAACTTCGTTTGGTGCTTAGTTATCACTTAAGAACTTTGATAAACCCTAAAGCTCATGATATCTCCTTTATCAAAATTTTAAATATACCTTATGTCCCAAACCACTTAAGAAACAGTCAACTTTTTCTTCACACCATTTTTCTGTGAAGATATCAACAAAGTGCTAACAGAGATGATTGTGGATTTTGGAAACAAAGATGCTTGGAAGCATGATCTCACCCCAAACAGGAATGTTAGAGAAATGTACTATTGTTAAAATATGCATACATACATATTCAATCACGAAAAAAATGTGTATCTATTCACACACACACACACAACACATTATACTGCAAGAAAAAAAGAATGATACGTTAAGCTGTAGGTAGGATTAGAAATTAATTAGAGGATAATTTATGCTCACTTTCTCCCAATGTTGCGAAAATAGTTATCGGGATAATACCGGTGAGCATAAATATCGTAAATAATCAGGAAAAAATCGTAAAATACAAAAATATTCATTTTTTTTTAATATCTAAAACATCTACAACATAAAATAAATACATTGACACATAAATATGATAAAAGAACTAATATATAAGATGTGTAATATCATTTCTAGTGCTACATCACACATAACAGTGAATCATGTCCTAAATAGTCAATGCTGACTCTTGAGTCCCAACTTAGCCTCAAATATCAACAAAAAATATAATAATGTGTGTCATATCACGAGTCATAATGTCATATACGATGAAATGAACCAAATAACTAATACTACTAATTTCCTCTGCCCCTCTTGCGAGAAAATGCAATAGCTTTCCCTCTAGATGTAGATGCCAGTGGAGTTGGCAATGGACTCTGCTGTGCTCTAGAAGCTGAAGAACTAGGAGCTATAGGGGGTAGACCACGTCCTCTACTGGTGACAGGGGTAGCCTCGGTAGGTTGTGTCACCTCCTCCTCATATTGCTCCTCCTCATCCTCCTCATCAAAAAATTGGCAAAAAAAAAAAACTTCTTTTTCCCAAAAAATTGCAATTTTTTTTAAAAAATCAGGATTTAACCTCGATTTTTTCAAAATGAAAAAATCACTGAATTAATCACGTGATATTATTGGGAAAATGAAAAAAATCGCGATATTTTGATGTAATGGCAATAAAATCATGATTTTTGCAACACTGCTTTCTACAAATTAGGTATCTTTAGGCTTCTTATGGGTCCAATGACCCTCATGGTCACTTTAATGGACTCAAAGAACTTCGAAAATACACTAGAAATGTCATTCATCTGTATCCTGCAGCATTTCAAAATCGTAAAATACCATGCAGTATGGCTGATGGCATTCCTGATGTGTTCCATACCCATCTTGGTCTGCATCAGATGCCAGTATGTGTCTGGCTAAAAGTGTTTCCTGCAACCTAGGAACCATACATCTTATGGGGTTCAAAACACCCACCTAGCAGCACATTTATCATTACATTAGACCCTCACATGTCATCGAAACTATTGCTAAACTCGACCACATAACACAACCCTACCATGAAGCTAATTTCTGTGAAAACTTAAGCCCACAGGTTTGTATAGCAAATATCAGGATTATCTATCAAAATATTTATTTTCTCGTCAAAACTAGATTCAGCAAATGTGATAACTCTAGAACTAAGTAACAAATCTTCAATTGTATAGGAGAGAATCTATTGATTAAATTTTTAAAAAGTTAATTGTAATTCACTCAAGATAGACAACGAATAGTGAAGGATGCTATCCACTGGGTTTGAAAATCTAATATTCTAAGCAAGTTCTTCTAAAATTTGCCACATAGTCAAGTCATGCCATCTGCAAATAAGACAACACATATTAAGTTCCAAGTTGCCAATATTTAGTACCCTATCACGAACGCAATTACATATTTTCTTTTCATCATATAAATAAAGAACTGTCATTGTAAGTGAGACAGGATTGCAAGTCCTAATGACCTGGATAATTTATTGCAATGGCATACCTCAAGCAGATTAAGCAAGGTGCATGTCTTGGTTGATGAAAGATGTATCACTTGACTGTTGCATCTAAGGAAAGGCCTAATTCAATTGGAACTGAAGGACTGGTTGGAAGAAACTATTCTAAGATGTACAGTGCAACTTGAGACTTTGTTTGATGACATAGATCTATCTATTTATTGTGTAAAATCAATTACGAGAGTTTTGAACTATTGCCACTGAACATCTATAAAACGTATGCATGAAAATGTAAACAAGAATAACACGCAACTGGAAGAAAATAGAAGTCGATGTTGCAGAAACAAATTGACTAACACATATGCATCTCAATCAAAATTGCTTTCAAATTAAAAGATACCTGCCGCAATGGCTCCACAGATGCCTTAAATTTCACTGGACTATCTTCCATGAAAATTAGCCAGCCAAGGGTGTAGTAAAAGGTGGTTCTACTTCGTGAACATTTGTATTCTTCTAAAAATGGAAAATGGTCCCTCTGTAAAACAGCATTTGCAAGATAATTACTATTATTAGTTTGGTACTTTCACCATTTATTAAGAGAAATGGTCTACAATAGAAAAAATGCAACAGATTAACCTATGAAATTACCGTATGATGTCCAATTATATATTTTACAGTATCCAACTTCAGAAGTAACTTCCCAGTCATATACCTACAAAGCAAAGCATATATACATTGTCATAGAAAATAAACGACGTGGCCAATCTTTTCAATGAGATCCCAATGCCCATAGCTTTTAGTAATTACAGAAAATACACAAATTATGCAAACCTGTAGTTGAATAATGATTATTTTATTTCCCATAACCATCACAAATATATTTTTTCATCAAATCATGCTCAGAAAATAGTATTTGATCAAATATATTGCTTAATAAAATAAGTGCTTAAATTCCGTTGTGATGTATCGTCGGCGGAATAATTTGTAGTTGTCTTTATGGATTTAGTGAAAGTTAATGGTGATTTCTTGCTTTTTAAGGGGTAATCTACATGATATATTTGTGAAGAGCTGTGCCTAAATGCGTTTTTCAGCCCACTTAAACTTAAATTGTATGAAATATTTCAAATTTTGTTTGTGAAATTTTATGCCGAATTTTATCAGCAAAATTTTAGGTGCCGAACTTTATTCGAATTTCAAGGTTGCCGAACTTGAAAACAAACACGAACGTGGTGACTTAGATTGAAGGTCCCTTATGCAGGAGCACTTGGAATAAAAGAATACAAAACACCATGTTTGAAGTTTGCATTTAATAAAGATAAGGTCAGCCTTAGTTTGAGGGCACCCAAATGAAGTGAACAGTCAAACAATTATAAACTGAATTAATGGAGTTAAAAAGGTCGTTAATGAAGCACTCATGATGAGAAGTGGTGCTAAGGGGTCTAAAATGACTCTCTTGGGAAGTGCATCATAGCCTAAAGAGTTACCAAGTGTCAACTAAAGGAGGGGCTCATCAAGGTTTGAGCTGTTAAATTTTAAATACCAGAGCTGATCTATTTCACACGGCAATTATTTTATACACAGAAATTTATTTAACCAGTAAAATAATTTTTTGAACAGCTGAAAATGAACACACTGGTATTTTTAACATCTCACAGTAAATTTGCAGCAGAAAATACTCAGAAAATTTAGAGCCTTGCCTCACGGAGAAATACAAAGAGATTGCAGCCATAACTGAATCTGGAAATAGCCCACTGGATTCTCAATTTAAGATAAATTACAATTTGGCCTCAAAAGATTAGGCCTTCTTGAAAAAAATTAGGCACTAGCAAATCTCGGCCACTACTTGTGAATTTTGGCCCACTTGGCTATACAGCTTGCACACAGGAAAGGATCGACCCCCTTCGCTGGAAAATCAGCCTTCATCCTTGCTCCACAAACACGACCTGCACAGGAAACTCAACCTCCTCCTTCAAGATCAGCCCTCTCTCCAAATTCTCAGCATTCTCCAATTTCCCTTTGGAAAAGCTAAAACCCTTCCTACACTTTCTTCTTCTCTCCAATCACTGAGCCTCTCAATCCTTGAGAAAATATCTTTCTCAATATAATGTTGGTGTCTTCATCCTCTCCCTTAGGTTTCCTTTATAATTTCTCATTGAGTCAAATCCCTAATCCCCAAGGGGATAAGAGGGGCTAGGATAAACTCCTAACAAACTTAGATTGAGGGTGGAGATTAGAGCTAAGTCATTTAAATTATTTAAATTATTTATCCTTGGAAACTTTAGCTCAATAGCCAACATTAATCAATAAATTAATTAATATGTTTTTCCTAATTTATAACTTGGGAAAGAAACCATAATACTTGCTCCTCTCAAACAAGCACATAAAGAGGACTCTCTCTTGCTTATTAGCCACTTAGCCTATGCAGAACACTTTCCAATGCTACAAACATCAACACTACCTCCTAGCAAGGAAGGGATTCACCACCACCCCCAACTTTTCCCTATAGAACGAAAACTTTCCCTTCCCGGGGCTTTCTGACAATGTATAGCACCTGTTCATTTGTGGTTAGGTACTGTAGTCTCACAGCACCCCTCTGGACCCTATCTCTAATGAAGTGGTACTTGACTTCTACGTGTTCGGACCTATCATGAAACATTGGCCTCTTCAGTGTTCCTTTGTCTTGTGGCGGGTTCCGGTCTGCTTTCCATCAATGGCAAAGGAATGTATATGGACTCCCCCTGTCAAACTGCTCCCCCTATCCTGCTGCATCTTTATGAATGAACTTGAGTGATGATAAAGAAATAACCCCCATCTTTTGACGCAGATGTTCGAATGCTTCTCGAGGAAGAGGTTTTGTGAAAATATTAGCTATCTGCTCCTTAGTACTGATATATTCTAGGACAATGTTTTGTTCAGCTACTTGCTCATGAAGGAAATGATACTTGATCAGTATGTGTTTGGTTCTTGAGTGCATCATTGGATTTTTGCTGAGACTAATAGCACTTGTGTTGTCACAATAAACGGTAATTGGTTGATCTGTACATATGTCGAGATCTTTTAGAGCTTCCTTCATCCATAGTATCTGAGTACAACAGTCTCCTAGGAAGAATGCATTTCCACTAGTACTTTTCCGAGCATCTATACTTCCAGCCCAATCAACATCGGTGTATGCAGTTACAGTCAGTGTTGAGTTCTTTGGGTACCAAAGACCGAAATCAGAAGTTCCCTTCAGATATCTGAGAATTCTTTTTACAGCTAATAAATGGGATTGTTTGGGAGCAGATTGAAATCTTCCCACCATTCCTACTGCTTGCATTATATCTGGTCGTATAGTTGTTAAGTATAGAAGGGCTCCAATCATTGACCTGTAATGAGTTGCATCTACTAGAGGGGAGTCATAGGTGTGCTCATGGGTGCACAGTCCTCCATTCCATATTTTTTGAGCATGTCTTGTAGATATTTGGTTTGAGATATACAATCCTGCTCTGGTTTGAGATATTTGACGTCCAAGGAAGTGGGACAACTCTCCTATCATTGACATCTCAAACTCTTTTGACATGTTTTGAGAAAATTCATGACTCATTTCATCATTATTACTAGCAAAAATCAGATCATCGACATAAACAAGAGCAGCCAGTAACTTACCTTGATCTGTCTTTATGTATAGATTACTTCCAGCCACTCCCTTTTTGAAGCCTTGTTGTTGTAGGTAGTGATCCAATCTTGCATACCAAGCTCTAGGAGTTTGTTTCCATCCATATAAAGCCTTTTTCAACTTACAGACTAGGTCCTTTCCTGCTGTCAGATCAAAACCTTCTAGCTGCTCCATGTAGACTTCCTCTTTGAGTTCCCCATTTAGAAATGTTGATTTCACGTCCATTTGATAGATTTTGAATCCTTTTGAGCAAGCAAATGCTAAGAACGTCCTGATAGCTTCCATACGTGCCACTAGTGCAAATGTCTCTTCAAAGTCGATTCCTTCAATTTGTGAATAGCCTTTGCAGATAAGTCTTGCCTTGTTCCTGATAACCTGTCCTTCCTCATTCATTTTATTTTTGAACACCCATTTACTTCCTATTATGTTTTTGTCCTTTGGATGAGGTACTAGCTCCCATGTCTTGTTCTTCTCAATTTGGGACATTTCTTCTTCCATGGCTTTTACCCAATGAGGATCCTTGCTTCTGCAAATGTTTCTGGTTCTATCATAGATAGGAGGGCAATGACTTTTCTCTTGGGTGTGATTGTTATCCTTCTTCGGGTCTGCACACCTTCATCTTTATCTCCAATGATCTGCTCTTCTGGATGATGTCTTTGGACATACTTCATCTTTGAAGGGGTATTAGGTGGTTCTCTTTCCTCTTCTTCTTCCTCATCTATTTCTTCTTCTTTAGGTTCTTCTTCTTCAATGAGAGAGTCATCTTCATGTTCTTCAATTTCCTTTTCTGGAAGATCTTCATCAACCTTTACATCAATGCTTTCCACTATTTTCTTCAGTCGATAATTGTAGCACTTGTAAGCCTTGCTCCGTGTAGAGTATCCAAGAAATATCCCTTCATCAACCTGTGAATCAAACTTTTCGGGTGAGCCATTATTTATTTTTATGAAGCACTTGCTTCCAAAGATCTTGAAGTACTTCACCGTAGCAGGTCTTCCTTTCCATAGCTCATAAGGAGTTTTTTCACAATTGGGTCTTAATTGAGTTTGATTCAATGTATAGACAGCTATCCCTATTGCTTCTCTCCAGAATCTAGGCTATAAGTCTGTTGCTAGTAGCATAGTTCTTGCCATTTCTTGGACTGTTCGGTTTCTTCTTTCAACTACCTTATTTTGCTAAGGTGTTCTGGCAGCCGAGAATTCTATTTTAATTCTATGAATGTTACAGAACTCACTAAACTTGTTTGATGTGAATCTCCTCCTCTGTCTGTTCTGAGACACTTAATTTTTGGATCTTTTTCATTTTCTACAAGGGCTTTTAGATTCTTAAAACACTCAAAAGTTTCAGATTTATACTTTATGAAGTATATCCACATCATTCTAGTATAATCATCAACAAATAACACAAAGTACCTTTCTCCTTGGAGTGCTTGATTTCTAGTTGGCCCACACACATCAGCATGGATGATCTCCAAGGGCTTCGATGTACAGTGTTCCTTTGTCTTGTCACTGGTTTTGGTCTGCTTTCCATGTTGACATGGACCACACACTGCTTGATTTGGTTTGAACAGCCTTGGGATGTCTAGTACAGCTTTGATCTTGCTGATATTGATCAGATTTTCGAAGCTTGTATGTCCAAGTCGCTTGTGCCACAGCCAACTCTCATCTGTCTGACTCAAGTAGCATTTATTTTCTTGAAACTTGTTCAGTATGTAAATGTTGTCTGGTGTTCTCACCCCTTTTTGCACAAGTTTCCCTGAGGCAGAGTTCCTTATTTCACAGTCTTTGGTGCTGAAAACAACCTTATGTCCTTGATCACAGATTTGGCTGACACTCAAGAGGTTGTGTTTGAGTCCGTCAACTAGCAGAGCATCTTGAGCTTTTCCTTTTCCATTGATCAGAGTAACTGTTCCTTTTCCTGCACTTCTGCCTGATCCGCTTCCAAAGGACACATTCCCTTCCTTTTTGCTCAGTGAGACAAACTTCCTTCTGTCTCCTGTCATGTCTCTGGAGCACCCACTATCTACAAACCACTGGTTTTCATTATTTTGAGCATATAGAGCCAGGCCGCATTTGTCCATGCTGGAGTTCTTGCTACTCGTCTTTCTTCCTTTGAGTGGGCAATCTTGTTCATAGTGTCCATTATTGTAGCAGAAAGAGCAAATCAGATCAAATTTGGCCAAGGGATCAAATGAATTGAACGTTTTGATTTGACCCTACCTTTTGGGGGCATATGAGTTGATTATTCGATCCTTTAGATTTGTCTTTTCACTTCTGCGAGCCATACAATGTCTGGCTTGATGACCGAAGTTTTTACAGTGAAAGCAGTTTCCAAGAAAGATAGTTTATCCTGGGAATTTCTCCTCCCTCATTCTTCGGATTTGCGATGGGCCCTTGGTGGAGTACAGGTTTGTATTTGTTGTAGTATCCTTGATTCGACTCCACATTCTTCTTTGGAGTAATTCTCTCTTTATTCTTGGGATCGAGGATGCACTTTTGATAACATACTTTTTCATCTTTTGGATTGCACGAAAGTGCATCAGCATAGCTTTTCGCACTACTCTTAGTGCTTGAGGATTCTCCTTTGAAACCTATTCCAGACTTGTCATGTTGAGGTTTTTGATTTTTCAGAATAGTCTCAAGTATTTGAGAGCTTTTACAGCCCTTTCTAATTTGTTCCAACTCCTTCCTCAAAGACACTATTTCGGCCTCACGTTCTTCACAAGTTTCTTCTTTTTCTTTAAGCTTTGCTTCCAAGAGATCTTATCTCCTTCTTATTTCCTCGTTTTCCACTTTGAGAGAAATGATCTTGTTCCGTAGCTTCTCATTTTCTTCAATGGCGCTTATTAACAGTTCATCTACATTTCCTTCCAGCCCTAAGTCATCATCATCTGCGAGTGCCATGAATAATGCTTCTTGGCTTTCATCATGATCACTTTCCTCATCTGATTTCTTTTTGATGATCATAAACTCATCCTCATCAGACTCATCTTGCTTGGAGAAGAAGATTTTCTTATTGAACCCTTTCTTTTTGTGTGCCATTCTTTTAGAATTTCCTTCATCATCACTGTCATGTTTATGAGGACATTTTGCTGCATAATGACCTATTTTACCACATTTAAAACAGATAAGAGGATACTTGCCTTTAAGCTTAGATCCTCTCTTCAGTTTTCATACAAATTGAGCCAATTCGGATTCACATCTGACTCATCACTACAGTCATTACTTTCTTTCCCCTTCTTTGACTTTGAGGCCTTGAATGCTGCATCTTTGGAGCTTGGGCCACCTTTCCTCATTTCATAGGCAGTGAGAATTCCATCGAGTTCATCCATTTTGAGGGTATCTAGATCCTTTGCTTCTTTTATAATGCTTATTTTGGAGTCAAATCTGTCTGGAAGAGACCTAAATACCTTTTGAACAATGGTACTTTCTTCAACCTTTTCGTCCAATCCTTTCACGGAATTTACCACTTCAGCTACTCAGAGGAGGTATGCTGCAATGTCTTCTTCATCTTCCATCCTCAAACTTTCAAATTGTCTTCGATGAGTTTGAAGTTTTTCCTTTTTTACTTTTGAGTCTCCATCATACAAGCTAACTAGCTTCTCCCACATTTCTTTGGCAGATGTACAGTGCATGATTTTTGTAAACTCATAATCAGTGATTCCACTAGTGGTGGAGTTCATGGCCTTTGCATTTGCGATGTAGGCTTTCCTCTCCTCTTGGTCTGTTGGAAGAGTGGTAGTCATTCTGTATTCATTTTGAACAAAATGCCAAACTTCAGGTCCAAGGGACATTAAGTAGTAGGTCATTCTTTTCTTCCAGAAACCAAAGTTAGTGCCATCGAATGAAGGAGGTCTTCCTGATGCTTCATGATTTCTCATCATGGCTGCGGATCCTTCTTCAAGCTATTAGGCTAGTATGAAGAAGCCTACTCTGATACCAATTGTTGGAAATACTTAGAGGGGGCGTGAATAAGTATTTCTTATTATTTTTTAATTGTTCTAGTGATTGCCAAAACAATATATAGATATGTATATGTATACACAGAACACAAAAATCAACAGTTGGAATTAATGCTTTTATTAAAACTCAAGATAGTGCAATAAATACAATATAAGTATAAATTTGATTGTGAATTGTTGCCAAGCTCCAACTTGGACTTCAGTGAGGCTCCAACCTCCAAAGCACCAACTCTGTTTTGCAGTGGTTCTACACTTAGGAGCACCAACCCTAATGACTTCAGTCCTGTTAAGTTCTGAGGCTCTAACCTCTTGGGCTCCAACCCAACCTTCGTATAAATTGGTATGCTGTTACACTCTCTTCAGCTGAGGTTATCTCACTCCTACTCTCCTGCCTCCGCTGCTTCTGCTGCCTCTACAACCTCCGCTGCTTCTGCTGCTTCTTTTGCCTCTGCTGCTTCTACTACCTCACCCTCTAGGTCTTCACCATCACAACAGCAACAACAGTTCTCTTTTTTTACTGTTTTATAAACTCTCATGCCTTTGTCCATTCGTTTCCGCTTACACGCTGGCTCTTTGGCTTCCTCCTCGCTCGACCTTCTCGGTCGCTGCGGCTTCCTCTATGCTGTGCAAGTTCACTGAATTTCTGAGGACACGTAGATTCATTTGTGAGGTCCAAAACTCCATGGAGAACACATTTTACTGGTTACGACTGTAACAGCGCTCTCCTTTAACAATGATAGCAGGCATACATAGATTCGACATAGTTTAACAGACAACCACATCCCAATCGCAATCACAATCGACATTATTTCAACCCTTTCAACTGACGCTCAGCCTTCTAAACCATCGAAACAGCCATCGTAAGCCTTTCGGCTTAAAACACCCCGCGCAAGCCAAAATTCCATCATACAGAGAATATGAGAAAAACAGTAAAAAAAGTACTGAAGGGCGAACTTCAGGGTGCATTATACTCGTATTTATTTCTGCATCGGGTCCGAGCTTAAATCGCAATCGGCGCTTGGGTGTGGCAAGGTTTCATAACATATGTGATTTAGCGACGGACGCGATATTGTTATAGACTGTTTTTAATGCCTCCGTCGGGTCCGCAGCTTTCATCGCTATCGGCGATCGCGTATAAGGAGACTTTATAACATAAGCGATTACCACGGATGCGATATAGCATTCAATCAAACTGTGATATGCCATCGGGTCCGCGTATATTATTGCAATTGGCGCTTTCATGTGGCAGGGTCTTTACGGCTTGCGATATAGCGACAAATGCGATATAACAATAAACATAAGTTAATATCCCTGTCAGGTCCGCATATATATGTATCACTATCGAGGGTTTGGGGTGATGGCGCATAACCGAACCGCCGATTAGCACTGTCGCCGATATTTACGCGTATGCCCGCTCCGATAGTGTAAACGCCATATGTGCATGCCTTGGCCTCCGTTTGCGCCTCCGATAGTGTTAAGCACATATCTATGGGCTTTCTCTCCGCCGATAGTGTATATAGCCCTGTCTATATATGTATTTACCATTGATAGTGCATATAGCCCTGTATACATGAGTTTTATGAGTTTTGGCCTCCGATATATGAGTTTGTCGCATATATGGCTCCCGATGGCAGTTAAATGCATGCATATATATGTCTGTGCTCCGATAGTTCTGTTTGTTGCCTCCCATGGCTCTGTTCTACTTTGACATATATATATGTTATATATATATGGCTCCTCCAATAGTGTTAATGATAACTCTGTCTGCTCCATTGCTCCTCTTCTTTGGCATATATGTATGGTCTATAAATATGGCTCCGATAGCTTTGTTTTGGCATATATTACAAGCAGCGTTCCTCTTGCTCTGATATGGCTCTCTGATGACTCTGATGGCTCTGTTCGCATCCTCCTTTCCGCTCCCGATAGGCTCCCGATAGCTATGTATGCTCCTCTTCTTTGACCATATATATATAATATATTAATATATATAGATATATATATAATAATATATATATAATATATATATATGTGTGTGTCTCCGCTCTGTTAGCTCCTCTCGTCTCCATCTGCTCCTCTGGTGGCTCTGTTCTGTCTACTCCTCTTGGCTCCGTCTGCTCCTCGAATATTGCCATATTGACATCAATGACAATCCATGTCCAACAACCTCTGCCCCTAATCGTTACGGCCATCACCCAATTCTTGGGGCCAATGTTGCCCTATTACATCACCAAAAAGGAACCCTTGCTGCGAAATGAAATGCCCCACAACTAAGGGGGTAATCACTGTTATACATCATTCACAACATGCTCTCATTTCCTAAGACTTCGAGCAATACTACAAAGAAAAATCAAGAAAAGGAAAAAGACAATAAAAGGGGTGGAAAAAACAAGGTTAAGGTAACTCATACATCCACAATTGCTCCCTCCTCACATTTCTATGCCCAGAATGTGGACTTTGTCATCATTTTTGCCCCTTTGACCACGACATGTGGCTTTGAGACCCCTTTATCCCTATTCTGTTTCATCATTATTCGCATGCCACCTATTGATTGAAGGATGTACAAGGAACCTGTCTTTCCCTTAGGGGTTGGGACCACCTAATAGGATCATTTGTTAGCAACTCCTACCTAGGGAGGTAACACTATTACATGATTAGAGCCCGCAAATTTGGAACGGAAGCCCCATATGAAGTGTCAAATTGCCCTTGACTAACAAGCTCAGTTCACATAGATGCAGTAATGATTATTGTACCTAATGGTGAGAATGGAGCACTTGACATTATGAGTGATTGGCAGGTGGTTTCATCATGGGTTGGGCAACTTAACTGAGGCCCAAGACCACTAGAGGAGCAGATGACACCCTCCAAGTGAACTGTTGAGAGCCATGGGACTCCTACCACTTGTAGAGCATCATTCCACTCCATGTGCACCTATATCACCCCGAGTAGTCTACACTTTGCCCCACATTATTCATGAGATAATGCACTTGGACCAGTGTACCCTAACTACCTCAGCAATGATCATGTGGTTTGGTAGTTGATCTGAACCCTAGTTTGTTTCACCCCTTGAGGCATGGGAGGGCTAGCAACATCCACAGAGCCCTCAACGTTGGAGCAGAATCAGGCTAGTCTATCACCAAGAGACCCATGAGACCCATTTCGTTCCCCAACCACATAACTGGGGTCCACAAGATGATTTGCATGGAGACTTAGGGGACAACCCCTAGATCACAATTTATGGAGCCCTCCACACTCACTTTGGCACTAAAGTAGCCAAACGCATGCCCTAGAAGGGCCTATGCATGCATAACGTCAAAATTTCAACATCTTTTGCGGGTTAATTGTTATGCTTTTCATTGGCTATGGCATAAGCTTTTAACCTCGCCTAGTATTAAACCCATTATTTTATGGCTGAAGGGGCTTTAGGCTAAAATTAGAGATCATTAGACATGTATAAATTGGAGAGAGATCACTTCATTCTCTCATTATCATCACTTGGAGAATTCGAACCTCATTAAATATTTCGTACTCGTCTCCTTCTTGGCTATTGGATATTTCTTGGATGCATTTCGATGTTTGGAAGCTATTTTGGATTGCCTTGGAGCTATTTCTTTGGTGAATGGATGGATATATTACATGTTATCTTGTAAGAGCTTATTATTGATGAATTGTATCTTAAAATCCTCTAATGTATGGAATTGTTGCTTCTGAATTATGCTTATTTGTGCGCTAATTGTTAAAAATTATTTTTTAAAAGGCTATCTAGTTGAGAATTGCATATGTTACTCATTGTATAACATCTAATGAATGTTCCTAGTGGAGAAATTCTTATAAACTTCCATCCAACTCCATTTTCCTTTGAAGTGGGTAAATGTTAGACGTTGGTACCTAGGGCATCAATTCTTATATAGCTTATCTTGAGCACCCTTGGCTCCATATGCCCAAAGGACAAGGCACTAATCCAAGTCCTTGGTGATCAACGTGTTCTTTCATCCATAAAATTTCTTCTCAAATTCAGTCGTTTTAAGGCTAGGTAAAAAATCTAGGGCTTGGAGCAAAATTTTAGGGAAGAGCCTTTTTGGTGAATCTGAATCGTCTACATCACTTCCATTTTGCCTGGTTGAATTTCTTGTTCCTGTCTTTCCAACCTCATTAGGATGAACACTTTCAAGTGTCTTTGTTAGCCATTTTGGAGGACCTTTCTGAGATGGCCCAGTCTGCTTAGTTGACTAAGTTGGTGTTGAATCAAGATTGAGTCTCCTAATTCTGTCAATCACATCACTCAAAGTGTCATCAGTAGTTGGAGCTTCATGTGGGGGAGTGAGTGCTTCAAAAGAAGATTCCATAGATTGATCTAGTAAAGGAAACCCCCTTCATCCGAATCTATCCAAGCGATCAAGCTGCCACTAAACAACATTGTCAGCCTTTGAAGATTCAAGAAATATTACATCTCTAGATACTACAAACTTCTTATTAACTTCATCACAAAGACGGTATGCTTTGGAGGTATTTGAATACGCCAAGAAGATACACTTACGACTCCTTGCACCAAGTTTGTTTATTTATTCCTTAAGTATCAAGGCATAAGAGTTGGAACCAAAGACCCCGAGATGCTTTACCAAAGGGATGTGGCCATACCACATTTCAAAAGGAGTCTTGTTTCTAATAGCATTAGATGGACACCTATTCTCGATATACACAACACATAGAACTGTATCAGGCCAAAACATCAATTTTACATTCTTGAAAAACATCATGGAACATACCATATTTAAGATTGTCCTATTCATTCTTTCAACTACTCCATTATGTTGGGGATTATAAGGCACAGTTGTTTGATGTTCGATCCCATGCTAGTGAAGATAGTTTTCAAATTCATTTGAAGTGTATTTGTTTCCATTATCAGTGCGAATATAGCCAATATGAGATAGTGCATCATTTTCAAACAATACATGAAAGTTTGAAAAGCATCAGATTTTTTCTTCAATAAATAAACCCAACACATTATGGTGTTGTCATCAATAAATGTCATCATATATTTATTTCCATTTGCGGAAGGAAAAGGCATTGGGCCACATAAGTCTGAATGAATAAGTTCAAGTTTTCTATGTGCTCTGGAATGCGAATCATGAAAAAATTGTTTGTTGTGATTTCCTAAGATACAAGCATGACAATGCTTAAGTTTCCTAGGAATTGTAGGCAAACCAGTAACACCACTTTTCTTCAACATACGAAAGTTGTCACAATTCGTGTCCAAATCTAGCATCCCATAAAAGACTTTAAGGAAATGTACCTTCATCATAATGACAACTGTATCAAAAGTTTTGTGCACAAGCAGAGGTACCTTGCGGCTTTAGAAGTCTTTCTTCTACTATCCCCATCATGACAAGTGAGTGATCTTATGCTTTTGTGACCTCGACCCTGCCATCAAACATATGAATGGAATGTCCTTGCTAGTGAGATGTGGACCAAAGACAGCAAGTTTCTCCTCAACTCTGGGAGATATAAAACATCATGCAAAAGAAAGTCTGGAAGACCAGGAAGTTTGAGCCTGATTGTGCCAATCCCTCATGGATTGAGTTTTGACGTGTCTGCAAAGTACACTGCTCCATCAACATTCTTAGTAAATTCTTCAAAAAAAATCTCTTCTAAAAGTCATGTGGCAAGTTGCTCCTGAATCAAGCAACCAATCATTTTTCCAAGAACCAAGTGAAGCATTAAATAAGTCTTCAGTTACTCCAATATTACAATGTGCCACAACATAGTGAGCAGATTCAGGTGCCTTACATTTCCCTTTGTCATTGGTTTTTACCTTTGGCTTCATTTCTTTCCTGTTCAATTATGTCCCAAGGCAAATTACATGTGGATGCATCATGTCCATCTCTATTGCAACGTATGCAATGAAGATCAGACGTTTCTCCTTGGAAGTGTCCGCCCCCCCTGCCTCTAAAATTTCTTCTTCCTCGTCCTCTTCGGCCACCTCTTCCTCTAGAAGAATCTTATGCATGATTCTTCTCTTTATATACAAGACACACAGCTTCTTCAAAAGATTGATGAGTTGTCTTTTTCCCAAAATCCTTCTCTCTCTCAGCAAACTTCTTCTCAAGGGAGTCAAAGGTAATCTCCTTGAGGTTTCCACTTGTTTGCCATGACTCAAGATAATTTGAATAAGTGGGATATAGTGGCTTCACATAAGCTATGAGAGGAATGTCTATTTGAACACCAGTGGTTTTGATATCATGCATAATAGATCGAACTTATGATGCTAAAGCAAGAGGATCATCATTTTTCAATTCAAGACTGAACAATTCAATCATCAATTGAACGACTTCAAGTTCAGAGTGTGAGTCAAAAAGTTCCTTCAACTTCAGTAAGACTTCAAAAGCATTTGAAAATGGTAAAATATGGTCACTCGCCTCTTCATTTACAGATGCTGCAATCAAGGCATAGGCATTGTTGTTCTTGCTTTCCCAAATGGCAATCTCCTTATCTAATTTGGGCTTTGCAGGTTCATTATCTCCTTCTCCTACACAAACACTTTTTTCACAACTCACTGAAAATGAGAGCGTGTTTTATCTTCCTTGACCATTCAAGATAGTTCTCTTTTCCTGACGGAACTACTTCAACAATAGATATCAATGAATGTATTTTTAAATGTATACTATGTAAAATGTAATCTGCTACCAATATTAAAAAAAGTGCACTTGTGATGGTTATATGTGTAAAAAAATTTCAACCTTTTATATTACAAAAGTATATTTGGGGGAGGGAGTATATGGGGGAGGGTTAAATGAAATGGTGGAGTTATATGGAGGCATCTTTATATATGGACGCCAGCGTTATATATGACAGAGGCCAACGTGGTATGGGGAGGCGAGTTTGGGCCCCATGGTGTATACAAGTATTAAGAATGGCAACACAGTAATATGCAGTTATATTAAAAATGCATGTATTAAAAACGGGAGTGTTGTATGGTCAGTACTAAAAACAAGGAGCGGAGGCGTATCGGGTATATTGGAGTGTGGTATATCGGGTGTTATAGTGGGTGTTAAAAACCGGGAGCAGAGGTGTATCAAAGTGTGGTATTGCGTAGCCATGAAGGGTGGTTTCAAAGGGTGGACCAATGCGTCAATATTCAACACAGCGTCATACTAGTATGCTGAAGCATAAAAACTAATACTGAAGCAAGAAAATCGATAGCTTGTAGGCTTAAATGTATAAATACACGTAGGTATTTTTAAATAATAATTTATTAATATCTATATAATATTACAATGAGGACCCACATTTATATATCTAAGCAGGTGTCCTTTCGTGAATGGGCATGTCTTTTAGACATGCCTTTTCACTTAACTTAATGGCTATTTAACCTAATTAATATTTGATTATTTAATATTTATATTTATTCTATTTATTTACTTGTTATGAATTATATTCATAACATAGCCCCTTCCTTCAGAAGCTTTGTCCTCAAAACTATATTGTTGGCAATTGTCTTTGTTGTTATCGTCTCCGCATATGTAAGGTGGAAGGTCCCCGTCACTGGTGGCTCGCTATTAACTCTATTTTGAGTCCAAGGTTGTCTTCCCCTTTTTTTCCTTTTTTTAAATAAGTTTCTTTTAATAATAATTTAATTAATTAAAATATATTAATTAATTAACTTATAATTATAATATATTAGTTATAAATATAACTTATATAATTATTAAATATAACACTAATATATATATATATATTATATATTAATATTATATAATAATATTATAATATTATAAGGTTTATGTATATATACTATGTAGTTATATAAACTTTGTATGTAATATATATATATATAATATATATATTAAAACCTTATTAACAAACCGACGAGTGTATGACCAATAGTCACGACATATTAGTGCGGAGTTTTTATGGAGTTTCCAAATAATAAACAATTCTGTCTCAAGGTTGACGAAGACCATTAAAAGTTGAGACCAACATCTGATCACATCGTACATAGCTACCATCCACACCTGTGGCTCTTGCTGCATGCTAAAAACCAGTGTTATGGCTATCCCCCCATTTCCGTCTTGTACCTATTGCTGTAATTGAGGCAGTTGTTGACCATATGGATGACTTTGTGGTTGCACAAGAGTTGCATTGAAGGTTTGCCCACTTTAAGTTGAAGTGCTCGATCCTAGACCAATCATCTGTGGGGCCATTTGTGCAAGTCTCCACGCAGAACCATGCACTTGAACTCTAGGCCCATTCATTGCTCCCACCATGGGAAGGGTGACCAAAGGATTCCATCTAGAAGTTACAAGATCTCCATGCGGAAAAGAGTTTCCAAACGAAGAAGAACCTCGTATTTGTCCACCCATGTGGTGTGCATTTCTAGGTGTACATTCTCCTCTGCCACGACAAGGGGCTGCAACGATTCCCGCCCCCGTTGGTCCATAATCGAACCCTTGTCGTCCAAATACAAGATTAGGAGCATCTGATCCAATTCTGCGTTTCTTAGATTCAATATATTTGACAGTTATTGTTGTTGTACTCCCAGGTACTGTATAATTATTGTCAAATGCTTTTATAGCTTTGTCTGCTTCCTCAATAGTTGCATATCTAATAAAACAACATCCTCGTTGTTCGCCAATTATCTTATCTTTAACTAAAGCAACATCAAGTACAATCCCCTCAGCAATTATTGGTCGTATATCATCTTTAGTTACATTCCTAGGAACAAATCCCACAAAAAGTTTGACAAAGCTTTTACCATCTTGAGATGGAGCGGGATTTGAATTAGGAAGCCTGCTAGAAGATACAGAAGGTACAGTTGAGCCATAGACATCCCACTTCTGCCCAAGAGCTGGAACACGACTGTTACGACTTTGTGGATTTCCGCCCCCAAATTGAATAGGAGTAGACTGTGACTGGAACCTCTACTTTTCCATGGGTTCAACTCTATCCTCTTGCTTCAAAATTTGTGTTACAATTTCATCATCCACTCAGTCCAAGGTTCCTGTCATAATGGAAAGACTTCCATCACCGTCATTATCTTCAATTTCTTTTTCTTTGTCATCATCTTCTATTTCTTCATCATTATCATCATTTTGATCGAAATCTTCTTCTTTTGCTTCCTCTTGTTTCGTTTCTTCACCATCGCTATTATCTTCCTCTGCATAATTTTTCTTTAGACATGTTGCAACTTTTGCACGTGATTTTTCTAATCGTTGAAATGCTTCTTGAATTACACTAAATTGTTCAACACATTCAGGATGTGAACGTAATGGCACATTGTGCGGTGAACAACATTCAAAGACTTGCATCAATATATTGTGCGCCATGGCTCAGATACCACTAAAGCATAAAAAGTAGTACTGAAGCAAGAAAATTGACAGCTTGTAGGCTTAAATGTATAAATACATAGGTATTTTTAAATAGTAATTTATTAATATATATAAAATGTATAAGTGATGAATGTTATAATGGGGACCCGCATTTATATACCTAAGCAAGTGTCCTTTCGTCAATGGGCATGTCTTTTAGACATGCATTTTCACTTAACTTAATAGTTATTTAACCTAATTAATATTTGATTATTTAATATTTATATTTATTTTATGTATTTACTTGTTCTGAATTATATTCATAACATATGCAAGATTATGAACCGGAGGGAGGAGCGGTGGTATTAACCAAGGAACCGAGTAGCAATGATATTAACATTAAGCGATGTTCATTAACCAAGCAACACAAGTGTGGGAAGGTGCATATGATATAGCGTAAATACCACAGTGTTCAACAGCATACACAACAACCAAACCATTAAGTATGCCATTCAACAGTGTACCCACCACCGAATTTAATGAAATACAAACTGGTTCTACACAGTAACACACCAACATATCATTCCAACGTATCATTAACATAGTCACATTCACGCTCGCGCAATTCAACCAATCAGAAACAAAATAAACTTCAGGCTTACCACTCTTCTGCTCTGCAACAATCCCGATACAAAACAATGCTTCCACGTAGCGCAGCAACTAGTAATTCTTGCTCGCCAGTCTCCCAAAACAGCGAAGACAACCCTAGAAAAATCCAATGAGGAGGCAGCAAACACAACAACAACAACAAAAAAGTTGCAAGATAAAGGAAATATGCAGAACATGGGAAGGAGGGAGTTATAAGGGCAGGAAGGGAACCATAAATAGAGGTTGGGACTTGAGCTCTAATACCATGTCAGGCCAGCAGTTAACTCCTCAAACGAAATTGTATTTTTTGCGTTAAGTTTGATCATAGATATATACATGGAGGGATAGACTCTTGGGTTTCATCTCCCAGTGTCTCTTCATATTCCATCTCTCCTTATTTTCTATTTACACTATTTTAAACATATTCACCCAATCCAAATGATTAGGTGTCGACAAGGATAACAATCACATACTCATCTTGTCCAAGGAATATCTCTCTTGGTTGTTGCCACACCTCCAATCCCAAAAAATAGTGCATCATCTTGATATCCTTCATCTCGAACATTGAAAAAATGTCTTCCTTGCATATATCTATGAGCCTCTTTGATCCCGTTACAAAGAGATCATCCATATAGAGCACCAAGATAAGTCGATCATCACTAACAAGTACATAGTGCACATTGTAGTTCATCATTCAAAACATTTTCTCTTAACAATAATTGACCATTGGATGAGCTTTCAACTTGGTATATCTCTCAACCCTAGGTCTCTTAGAGTATTTCTCTCGAGGGGTTTTTCATGGAAAGTTATCCTAGCTTCTCCTAAAGCTCACACTTTGATTGAATCTTTCCATTGAATGAGCCATCATTGCCTCAAATTGGGCCTTGGTATAGAGACATTAATTACAAGTGGGGAATATTGGATGTCTTGATCTTAGCCACTCATCATTATTGAAAATTCCCGAGCCCAAGGTCTAGTCATCTTCATAGGCTTTTCTTGGGGAGCCTTTCAACTTCCTTTGAAGCATTTGAACCATTAATTGAGCCTCCTTGAATGGGCCTAGGAAATCATTTTCTATCTCATCATTGATCCTATCATCCTAAGTGATTTCCTCCATACTGGGACTCATCCTGTCGATGAAAATCCGAGAAGAGAAGCGAACTTAGGTTGTGATGACAGTGGGCCTATGTCCAATAGTGATGTGCCCTTTGGTTCTAGCCTACAAGCTAGTCTACTAGTTTGTGCAACAACAGTGCCAATGACATTTTTGTCCTTTGGTCGTGAAACCAATTCCCAAGTATCATTCTTTTCAATTTGATCCAACTCTCTATTCTTAGTTGTTACCCAATGTTCATCGTGACTAACTTCTTCAAAGTTGCTAGGTTCAAATGTGGCCAAGAGCATAAGATGGGCTTGTTCTGGCGTGGATAGTTGTTGGTTGCTTCTAGTACCTATGCCTTCATTGATGTCCCCAATGATCTAATCTGGAGGATGGTTCTTTTGATACCATTTCTTGAGAGCCTTCGAAGGTGTTTGTTGTTCATTTCTTGTCTCTTCTTGGTTGGTGGTTGTTTTCTCATTTCATTGCACTTGCTCCGAGGCTTCCTCTTTGACCTTTTCCAGTTTTTCCTTTTGTGTCTCTAATTCACCCGAACATAATCTTCCTTGTTCAATTTTTGGTCCACGAGCTTCATCAAATGTTAATTGATTCTTTCAAATATTTGGTCGAGTCTATGATTATAACATTTGTATGCTTTTATTTTGCGTCAGTTACCAACAAAGATTCCTTCATCTACCCGAGAGTTAAATTTTCCTGTCTTCTGGTCTTCCCTTTTAATGTAGCATTTGCTTCCAAAGACTCGAAAATTTTGACATTTGCTAGTCTTCCCCTCCATAATTCATACGAAGTCTTGTCACAGTTGCTTCTAAGCAATCCTCTCTTCAAAATGTAAATTGTCGTATCAACTGCTTGAACCCAAAAAAAATAGTCAAATTTTGAATCATTCAACAATTTTTTGGCCATTTCTACTGTTTTATTTTTCCTTTCGACAACCCCATTTTGTTGTCGTGTCCTAGCGATTGAGAACTTCCCTTTTATTTCAAGTTCCTCACACAAATGTTGAAATGCTTTGGATGTGAATTCACAACTGTTATCTACCCACAGGGCTTTGGATTGATGGTGAATGGGTGCACTATTAAGGCACTCCTTGCGATAGGTCACCAGTTCAAATCCCCAGTGGGTGCTTACCTACCAAAAAAAAGAATTCACAACTGTTATCCGATCATAAACATTTAATCTTCAAATCAGTTTCATTTTCAAACACTTCCTTGTAGATTTTGAAACATTCAAATGCTTTGGACTTTTTCTTCAAAAAGTTCACTGTTGTCATCTTGTTATAATCGTCAATCATTAGCATTAAGTATTGTTCACCTTCCAATCCTTTAGTCTTCATCAGTCCATATAGATTAGTGTGTATCAATTCCAATGGCTTTGATGTGGAATGTTCTTTTGTCCATATAGATCAGTGTGTATCAATTCCAATGGCTTTGATGTGGAATGTTCTTTTGTCTTGAATTCAACTCTTGCCTGTTTTCCATGCCTACAATGTATATATGTAGCGCTGGTAGGTTTCAAAATCAATGACATTTCTCTCACAATCTCCTTTTTACTAATTTTGATAAGGTTATCAAAGTTTATATGTCCCATCCATCTATGTCGGAGCCAACTTTCGTCTTCTTTTGCCAAGAAACAACCTTTAACAGTCTCGTCCAAAGAGTATATGTTTGGAGTCCTACTTGCAATAGCCACCATTTGGCCAGAATTTTCTCTTCTTATTTCAAATTTCTTTGAGTCAAAGAGTAGCGTATGTCCTTGATGACATATTTGACTTACGCTCAGCAAACTATGATTCATATTTTCAATGAGAAGCACATCTTTTGTTGTAGCATCCTTGCCTCCAAGCTTTGATTGGGATTGTTCCTATAATACTTGCACATCCGTGATTTCCGAAAGACATTGTTCCATCTTTTCCTTCTTTTAGAGATATGAATTTATTGTTGTCTCCAGTGATATGCATTGAGCAACCACTATCAACATATCACACATTCTTTTTGCTTTGAGCTTTTAGGGCAGGTGTGCATCTTTCTGTTTTCTTCCTCCAAACCTAAGCATTTTGATTTTGTTATGATTTCCATGGGGAAGCAATTAACCATCGACCTTTAGCAAAATGTTTGAAATTGTTGCATTTAGGGCATACCCCTTTATTGCTTAAATAACCAAACCTGATGTAGTTTTTCTTGTAATCCTCCCATGAGTTTATGGGATAGTCATTCCTGAAAGACCTTCCAAAGTTACCTTTGTTCCTACCATAGGCTTGACAATTCACAGCTTGATTTCCAAAATTTCGATATGAATAACAAACACCAAGAAAGATATTTTGATACCTAAAAGGGGGACACCTTCTTCGTGATATTATTCTCCATGATCCTTCTTCGTGATATTATTCTCCATGATCCTTCTTGTTGATCTTGATCCTTCAATTCTGTTGGGAATACTCTTTATTTCTCAACAGATCCTCTAGCAATTGTTCCATAATTTTTTTGTCCATCTCCCTTTTTTGTCGTGGAAGAGGTTGAGCTTTTCACAAACGTTTCCTTGTAGCCCAATCTTGTCTTGTCATTGTGTGGACTTTGACTGTTGATGAGCTCATCTAATGCTCTGGAGCTATTTGCAAAATTTTGTTGAACATTTCTTCTTTTTTCTACTTCCTTATTGATTTCTTCAAGTTCTCTTCTGAGAGAATCTTCAATTTTTCTAGCTTCTTCTAATTGTAATTTAAGGCTGATAATGCCTTCGTTTGATTCTTCATTCTTCTCATTGAGGCTTTTGGCATGTCTTTTTGTTATCTTTAGTTCCGCTTCGAGAGATTTAGCGTTTCCTCTTTCAACCTTGAGATCCTTTACAATTTTGACCATCTCCTTTTGAAATTTGATCTCGTCCTTCTCTTCTTCTTCTTCTTCATGTACTTCCTGTTGTCCCTAGCCATGAATAATATTCTTCTTGTGTCATTTTCTTAATCACTGTCACTTTCTTCTTCAAATGAGTTGTCTTCTTTAGAGAAAAAAATTATTAAATCCTTTCTTCTCACGTTGCTTATTGAATATTCTTTGACCCTTTTTCCCTTTCTTGGGTGCTTCATCTTCATTTCTAGAGTTCTTATGAGAACCATTCGCTGCAAAGTGACCACTCTCACCACAATAGAAATGTATTAATGGAAGTTTACCTTTAACTTACCTCTTCCTCTTTTCAACATTGAATATTCTTTGACCCTTTTTCCCTTTCCTGGGTTCTTCATCTTCGTTTCTAGAGTTCTTATGAGGACATTTAGCTGCAAAGTGACCAATCTCACCACAATAGAAACGTATTAATGGAAGTTTACCTTTGAACTTACCTCTTCCTCTTTTCAACTTTCTCACAAAGTTAGCAATTTCTTCATTTGAGTATTCTTCTTCTTAGCAACAATTGGAGCTTGGTCTTGATTCTTGCTTATCTTTGTCAGTGTTCTTGGATGTTGTGAATTTTGCTTCTCGGTTAGATGAACCATCTTTTTCCTTCTTTATTTCATATGTCATAAGTATTCCATGCAATTGATCCATGGTGAGCTTTTCCAAATTATCTCTTTCTTCTAGCACAGAGACTTTAGCATCGAATCTCTTTGGAAGAGATCTTAGAACCTTTCAGACAACATAGGTGGTCCATGCCTCTCTCCCTTAAGCATTGATCATTTTAGCTAAGCTAATCTACTCTCTTGAATTGATGGACTCCTAGAATTTTTTGATGTTGGTTGTTCATGTTGTTGAGTTACTTGCCTCTTCCTTGCTCCAAGCATAATCCTTGGCTCAATATTTGGAGCCAGACGAGTAGCATTGGCAAGTTGATCATGTCTTTCCTTAAGCCCATCAGCCACTTCTTGCTCAATCTCACACTTACTCCTTTCTTTTTGGTCAACTGCTTTCGGACAAACATCCACAGCCTTTTCCTTTTCCAGCGAAAATTGTTCCTCCACTCTTGGGTAAGAGCCCTTGCAAGGGGTTCCTAACACAGATTGCATATCCATTCTCATGCACCACAACCTTCCATTTGCAAAAGCTTTGTTACATGTTTCCAAAGAGTATAGAAGTCAGTCCTACTGTTGCTCTTTGGAACTATAGTGGAAGCACCGTGATTGGAAGCCATTATTGCTACAAAAACAAATCTGCAATAAATAAAATGAAAAAAGAAATAATAAAGTCAATTATTTCCTTAAGACTTTTAAAAGTCTAAGAAATAAATTCTTAGAGAAAAACCAAATAAAATAAAAAAATTATAGCTTCTCACCACAGTAAGTTTTTTGTAGTCGAAGTTGCCTAGGAAAAACAACAAAATAGAACCCAATGATGATTGTAGTTGTCCAAAAACAGCACAACATCTCCAAAACATAAGACTAAATGCCTAGGGTAACAACAAAGATGGTTGTAGTTGTCCAAAAGGACTACAAAACAACCAAAAACTATGGTTGTAGTTGCCCAAAACACCACAAAACAGCCAAAAACTCTAGTTGTAGCTTCCCAATACACCACAAAACAACAATCAGGTGGTTGTATCGGCCTAATAATCTAAATCCTCGCGTTCAAGTCAACCTTGCTCAAATCCCGCTTGTAATTACTCTTGCTCAATTTCCTTTGCTAAGTGCTCAATTCTCTCTTGATCAAGCCTCAAACAGTGTCAGAACAATGAAAAGGACAGCCTCTCTTGAAAAGAATTTTTGATTTGTAAAGGAATCTAGAAATCTCATTAAAAATATTATCAAAATAAAATAACTGAATTTAATTACTAACCATTCAAAAACATTTTTTGTGTTTCCCGAGCAAGATTGCAAGGCACATCCATGTTTTGTACGGCATGTAACACATCATATGGTCATGGAAACATGTTGTGCAATGCCTAAAGCATGTTTTCAGGGGGTGAACTAAGTTTCACCCCCATGAAAACATGTTTCAAGCATGTTTTTGAGTCTTTGTATCGAAACGCACCTAGGACAAGGGGGATGCTTGTCTTTCCTACAACACAGGGCTTTGGCATTGTCTTATTTTCAAACTTGCATATATTTGCAAACACTAAACTAACAATGTCATAATCCGCAATGGACAACTGTGGGTTAGCTCTCATCAACTTTGCACTAAGACAACTCACCACATCCAACATCCTAATAGGACTTGTAACTGATGCTACTTACAAGAGACCAAGTCAAAGAAGAATTTCATCTCAAAATGTCCTATTTAGCATGAAAACAAAGGGGCGTTCTATAGCATTTAATATGACAATAGGGAGTTGTTGAAGGTTGTGATAAGTAAGGTGAAAATGGATTTTTGTATGAGAAGTAACACAATGAAAATGATCACCGGATGCGGGTGTACAAGGGAGCAATTAAAGTGATGGGACTGGAGTGGGCGGTGAGCCACCTGCCAGCCATGTACAAAGGCGTCGACTCCATGTGGAGAGAGGGTCTTAACCAGGTGGGCGTGAACAGGTTTAACGGAATGCATCAGGGAGGCTTTAATGCACAGTTCGCCTCCGCACGCGAAGTTCGGCTTTGGTTCTCGGCTCCCATGAATGCCACAGTAATGGTTGGAGCGTCTCGAGGCCAGGGAGGGTGCATTATATTTTGCCTCCACCATGGTTTTACTCTGTTACTTCTTGTGCTGCTTGGGTTGGGCTCTGGCTCCGCCAGCTCGAAGCCTCTGTCCGCTACCCCGACTCTCGCGACTGTCTTGGGCACCCGTCTGTCTGTATGTGTGTTTGGTCTGTTCGGCGTGGGGCACTCATCTGTCTATCCGGCGGTCTGTTCGGCGTGGGGCACTCGTCCGTCTATCTAGCGGTCTGTTCAGCAATTTGCAGTGGTTTTACTCTGTTGCTTCTTGTGCTGCTTGGGTTGGGCTCTGGCTCCGCTAGCTCAAAGCCTTCGTTCGCTACCCTGACTCTCGCGACTGTTTTGGGCACCCGTCTGTCTGTCTGTGTGTTTGGTCTGTTCGGTGTTGGGCACTCGTCCGTCTATCCGATGGTCTGTTCGGCACTTTGCATAGGTGTTTTGTATTGTCCTGTAGTCATGCCTCAGCTCCGACAAAGAATGCTAAGCCGTAGAGGCACCTCTCGGGGTGCGCCTTTTTGCCCTTCTTCAGGAGAGGCGGCTCCTCATCAGCATCACAACTCTCGCCATGGTAGAGAAAGCATACTTAGGCCCAGCCAATTTCTGGAACCCAGCTCACCAAGTTCCCCGTCCTCGCCCTCCTTCGGCTCTGCAATCTTCACTTTCAACAGTTCATTGAACCGTCCTCGGATCAGTGCCCATGTCTTTGTGCTTTTCATTGAGGAAACCCAAGAAGAGGGCGAATCTAGCGTTCAACTAGAGGACCAGGGAACAATTGCGGCACCAATTGTAGGTTCTTCGAGAGTGATGGAGATGCCTGCCAGCAACGTCAATGAAGCAATGATGGAGCCTGTGCCCCCTGGATCGACTGTGAAAGAGGAGGTCCATGCTCAGGACTTGTATGACGTTGGGTGGTGCAGGATTGAGGAGGAGGTACCGGACGCCTAATTCAAGCTCTACAGCTTCCTTTCAGGCTATGCGGCCCAATAGTAAGGGCATTTTTGCCAATTCTAAAAAATTTTGTGTCTATGCTGCTGTGTTAAGGTCCTGGGTGACTGTTTTGAAAATATTATGCCTATGTTGTGGTGTCAAAGTCCTGGGTGAATGTTTTGTAAGCTGTTTAAGCTCAGATGGTGAAAATGTGCTCCTCTGGCTCCCTTGCGCGGGATGCAAAATGTACTCCGCTGGCTCCCCTGCATGGGTTCTACCTCTCTGCTCTCTGTTCCATGCTGCCTCCCCTACTGGACAGCTGGTTCTCTAGTCTATGTTTCATGCTGCCACTACTAGACAGCTGGTCATTTAGCTTGTCATGGTGTAAATGTACTCTTTTAATGTGATTAATAGGATAGACTTACTTAGGAAAAAAAAAACACAATGAAAATGGTGTGATGAATCAATAAGATGTGATGTTGAACACAAATGTTGGTTAGTAATTGTATGTTTGCACATGTACACGCTGCCACTAATCCACATGAGGTGAGGAGATGCATAATGACCATGTTTTCTTGTCTTCCAATGCCATAATGTTAGAATAATGGCAATAATAAAAATATATCTGTATTAAATGCCTAGCTCTGGCTAAAATCATTACAAATTCACCCTAGGTTGAAAGTTCAATATAATCTTTAAAGAATATTGTTAAGAATTAATATGAGCAATACAAGACAAGCAAAGTGGATATATGGTCTTAAGCCATTATATTGCACATTGTATTGATTTCGAGATCTGGAATTTATAATACATCAATGACCATTCTAGATCTTCTAGATCTCATGACAACTCATTTGTTGATCATGATAACACCTCATTAAGGTAAGAATTACAACTCATGACAATATGGTCTCCGACTTTGTGGTTGTCTAGGGACTTAGTATAACAAATACAATGTCTACTAGTTGAAAACTCACAGGGTCGCCTATCACCTTATCATGTTCTTAAAAACTATTAGAGCTATATGGTATAACAATCCAAAGATTGGAATTGGGTATTGTCATGGAAACTAAGCGGCAAACATTGTCGACTCTGCCTTCTTTCTCACGGTTGCCAATCTACTAAGTGACTTCATTATTGAGTAGATCCTTGCCTTGAATATTGAGATCGTTTGAAAGACTTGGTTAGCAATAGGTTGTGTACCTTGCTCATTGTGCACAAGGCAACACCCTACTATTCAACTATCACATTAAATTGCTTAAGCCCCACTATATCTTTGACCACTTAAAGGTGTATTTGGAAGGGAGAATTGTGACATTTTTATATATGAATATGTTTCTTATGCAATCTTTCATTCTCAAATTGATTATTGTTATGACATTTCCAAATATGAAACAAGTTATCTATTCCACCTAAATACCTCACAACATCTAAATTAACAATCCAATACCATTAGTAGCATAGTTGCAGGAATCGCCCCCCCCCACCCCCCGGATCCTAAGCCGGAATCGCGACCCGAGGCGAATTGTTCCGGAATCTCCAGGCGAAGCGCGATTCCGAATTTGAGGTGGCGCGATTCCTAGTTTTAAGTGCGATTCCTGCCATTTTAGGTTGCTTTGCCCCGGAATCGCGCTTCAGAATCGCGCAACCTGGACGCAACGTGGACGCAACGTGGACGCAACCTGGGCGCAACCT
>APFE030372767.1:85283-115427 GCA_000404065.3 Pinus taeda
GAAGGAGGAGAGATTAGTAGATATATTCACAATCTACTACTTTTTTTCATAGATTACTCATTAGACTTGTAGACTTATGAACTTGAATTTTGAAACTTTTTGGCTTGGCGGTGACCAAGTGACATATCTTGTAAACATTATTATTTGAATTTTGGACATGACAAATGTTGACAGTTGCTCACTTGCTAGATAAATCATAATATGCTCTATGTTTTATGTTTTATAATATGCTTAAATGTTTTATATTTTATAATATGCTTAAAAATTTGATGTATGTTTGTAATAGCTAGAAATTAGAATATAGATGATTGTTGTACTTGTACATACTAGTAACTACAATGGAATCATGGATGCCATATCTATCTTGATATATGCAAAAATATGCATGTTTTCATGTCTTCTACAATTAATTTAGTATTTGGGATGTTTGTTTTGAGTATAAATGCAAAAAAATATAAAAATATATATATATATAGCAGACGCTTCCGCGGACACTTCGCTTCCTAGATTTTTGGAAAATGACGCTTCCGCGCTCCGCGCTTCCGCTTCGCTCCCGCTTCGTGCAACATTGATTAGTAGTCAATAGAGCCACTTCTACTTTTGAGGAGTTGCCAAGAAATTGTCATAGATGTTTGTATCCTAGTCACAACTTTCATTGGCTATTGAACAGAACTAGAAAAATGCATGAGTTTGTTAGGCCCATTATGGAATGCATAAATGGTTGTTGATGTTGAAAAGTGTAACTAGGTTCGGTCTTCATAATGACATGTGTAATCATGATTTTATATAATTGATGTAAAGAAGAAAAAAATATATATTTTTGTAATGCTTGAATCATGTGTTTCATGATCAAGGAATTTTATTTTTAGTTAAGGCTCCCATTGTGAGCTTTTAGGATTAGTCATTATGTCATAAAGTCTATTGAGTCAATGTCAAAGATGTAAGACCCATTTGGGCATGTAATTCATTATAAAGGAAATTTGTGAACCCTCCAAGACCATGTCACAAGGTCACCTTGAAGTCGGCCTAAAAGATAATTCTAGAGAGGCATGTCGGCCTTGTCACTAGGAAATGTCGGCTCATTTTGATGAGCACGCCACTATATATAGGAAGCTCGACCTTCATTTGAGAATAGAATTTTTCGGTCAAGCAAATTTGAAGCAAGAAGAGGTGTGAAAATCACAAGGAAGATAGCCTCATAACCAACGAGAAGGAGAGGAAGAACGAAACATTTGGGCACTATTTTAGGGCTAATATCCTTGCACATCTGGCAGAAACTAGGGATTCTGCAGCAGTAACATATCAGTCCTAAATGAAGTCATCTAAAGCGTCTCTATTCCAGCATCGTTGCTAGCTGAGATCACCTAGAGAAGTCTTCAAGACAAGCGAGGAAGGAAACGGTCTCCACAATATCTCACATCAAGCTCACACATAGGAATTGCAAGAGTGTAGTTAGGCCGAGAATTGCATGACTGTAGTAGGAGGCTTAAACGTCAGAGTAGCCGAAGTTAGCAGTGCTAAAAGTCAATTTGACCAAGTGTTGACTTGGGCAACAAGAAGAAGCAGTGAAAGGTAGGATCTTGTGACTTGGTCTTGGAGAGGTTGTTGTATCAAGGGTCTTGGTTATGGTCTTGGTATTCGTCAATTGAAGTCTCTATAAGAAGAAGAATCTGTTTGGGTTTTCCTCTCAAGTTGGAGAGGTTTTGGCCCTGACTGATCGCCTATATTTTGTGTCTCTTGTCTCTTTATTGTTTATACTTTGGTAGTCGTTTGTTGAAAAAGAACACTATAATAATCTAATCAAAGATAAGATCCTAATCTAAAGAAGTAAAGAGCATTCACAAACAGTTACCATTACAAGAGAAATCACCTAATCTTGATGCCCTATATTTCTCAACATGGTATCAAAGCTAAGGTGACAATTTAAGGAAAGGGCATCTCATCAAGGGCACACAAGCACTCAAGGATCAAATCTCGAAGGACATCAAAGTAAAGTCAAGATCTACAAATAAGTGTCAAAACCCTACATCGAAGAAGAAGTCTAGACCAGAAGAAGCCTTGGGATCCTCAAAAGACCACAAAAACCCTATTCAAGTTGAAGAGAGCTACAAATCAAAGTATCTTGAAGACTATTCATCCAAGAAAAGCAAGATCAAGGACATCGTCATCATCTTCAAAAAGTTCTAAGGAAATCTCCCTTTTCATTGAAGCAAGGTCCTTACAATTGAAGAATATCATCCAAGAAGCATCAAGACATCATCAAGAAGTTATCATTGATTATCATCAACAAAGACATCACTATCAAAGAATCTAAAGTGATCTCCCTCTTTGTGGAGTCAAGGATCACTCTTGAAGAGAACTATCTTCATCAAGGAGAAGTTATCTATCATCATCAAATTCAAGGAGGAAGCAAGTCGAAGAAGCATCCTCACAAGTAAGTATATTTATATCTACATTTGAATCTGTCAAAATATCTTTTTGCAAAGAAAGCAACAAATTGGTTGGGGCTTCAAACTTTCTTGCATGGAAGAAGAGGACAGATCTGAATCTCATTGAAAATGAGGTCATGGAACATGTCAAAGGCTCAATCACCAAACCTCCAAAAGAAGATGCTCAAGCTTTTGCAAGGTTTATGAAAGGGGAAGTGTTAGCACTCCATAATTTCTCCAAGCTGAATAGAGAAACTCAGAGGTAACCACAAACCACTTGGAAGCTGGAATCTAGCCCTTCCAGCTTCAGAGAGGGCTCTTTCTTTCTACTCAATCATTAAAGACCAGTTTTAATGAAGAATAGTGGCTAGATCTTTAGCAAATAGCAGAGTTTGTGGGTGTGGTGGCAGCACAGAGAAAAACCCATTAGCAATGGAGTTAGTAAAAACTGAGATCAACGACGAGGTGGATGCTTGGTGAATTGGGAAAAGTTGCTCAGAGGCAAGATAGAAACACTTCCTTATGCCAATCAATAGTTACATATGTGAGAAGAATAAAGAAAGTAGATAACCATCTCAAGGCATCAAACAATGAATGAATCTTAAAATGAATATAGAAGAGAAAACATATTGAATGTCTAAATGACTGCAACATAGCACCATTAATTAGATGAATTATAAAAACAAGTTTTTCATTTAAGTATCATAGGAAGAAATATAACACACACAGAATAGGAAACACACACATATAGAGAGTCGATTCACATGAATCCCTAAAGAGATTTAACCAGGTACATTTGATCCACCAATTTCATTAAAACTTAGAAAATAATTACAATATGTGCCAAAAATAAGTCTTCTCACACTTTCCCAAACCCCCCACCCCCCTATACATTCATCTGCATATGCCTTTAATTTTACAATGATGAGCTTAAATCCAAATTAGTGGATTTGGAATTTCAAAATGTAGAGATTAGTTGTTGGAAATAAAATCATGAATATAAACCTAAAATGAATTGGTTGCAATGAAGTCTCGAATAGCTAAGAGCTAGAGTATTCGATTTGGAAAAGGTTGCCAAGTGTTTTGAGTAGTTAGGTTGATGAAGCTTATCCCCTGAATTTGGAAACTAATGCCCACTTGTCAGCATCTTCAAAATCGGTTTTGGAAGCTTTGGAGTCAAATCTAATGGTCAAACATTTGACTATCTAAAAGCGCAACATAAAAAGTAGCAACTGTATTTTTTCAATATCTCTTATACAGTAAATTGAATTGAGTTGATTTTTTGACAGCAAGTTAATATCATTATGACCCTTCTCCACATAAATTTTGAGTGAAATCCAACTCATGGATCTCAAGAAAACCCAAAAAAGGTTGTAGATGAGAGTGCCTCATTTCTTGAAAACAGGTGAAGCATTTTGACATGAAATTAAGTGAGTTTATTCATCTCACCCCCATGCATATACTATAAAAATTTCATGGCAAATAGGCACAGGGTTTAAGAGATATGGTGAAAATTCGGAGACCGTGCGAAAGCGCGACGCAAAAGCACAGCGCTCCAAGCTTATACTATCTTCGACCATCATCTAACATGCTGAGTGTACTGGGATGGCATGGAATGGTCCATACAACGTTTCAAACCCATGAGAAAGCTTCTAGGCCGAACACAAACCTTCAAACCCCAAACCTTCTTTTAGCAGCAGAAGCACAGTGCATCTCCGTCTTCATGACTTGACAAAACACTGATCTTCCAACTAAGCAAAATGATTTGGAACTAATCCAAATATTCACAAAAACCTCCTACATGGAAAAAAGTGCCAAAAATCTTGATTCCTCATCAAAATTTGATGCCTTGGTAAAAGCGCAACACCCCCTATAGACTTTGCGTAGCGAACCTTTCAGATTGTTGTACTGGAGGTTGATGTCATAGTACAAGCCTGATTTGATCACAAAACTGCTTGACAAGATGTCACTAGCTCATCCCAATGATGCAAACTAGGGCCATCATACCCCCACTCATGACTTGAATGGCTCATAACCCTAGACTCACATAACTCGACCTCTTAGAATATAAATGATCATTTGCATGACCTTTTCACACACACTCACATAATTACATTCAATAATGAAAATTTTATTCTAAACTAAGACCCATAGCTTGATCTCTACAAAATCATAGCAAGCCTTTACACATTTGCCAAATAAACTTGAAAGACAAAAACTTGTTTTCTAACTACTATGACTATAGGATACTAACAAGAAGTAAGGGCTCAAAGGATTCGAATCCATCAAGAATCCCATCATCCCATATGTATCTAAACTTAAAACTTCAAAAGAAATATATGACAAACTAGTAGAGTTGTTTTCTGTAAGCACTACAAGAGAAGTTATCCCATTAACGCAAGAACTCTACAAGCTAAGGATATCAAAAGAAGTGTTAAAATTTGGGTACTAGAGGACAAGTTGTTCCCTAAGGCTTTGACCTTTGGCCTAGGGACAAGTGTCCAAATTTATTTTTTACTTTTCTCCTAAAGTGACTTTATAAGTGGTAAAGTCAATTTAATTTAAAAGTGACTTTATAAGTGGTGAAGTTACATTATAATTTAAAAGTGACTTTATAAGTGGTAAAGTTACATTCTAATTTAAGGTGACTTTATTAAAGTCAATAAAGAATTAGAAAGTGAAAAAGTGAATATGGAAATAAAAGTCTAAGTGGGTCTTTATTTAAGTGGATGAATTAAAAAAAATAAAGTGAGAATTAAATGCACATTTATTCTCATCCCTAGATCTAAATGAATCTTAGCCATTAGATCTTAGGGTAACCCAGAAGGTCATTTATAGAATAAAAGGAGAAGAGAAAAGGAAAGGATCAATTCATTCTTTCATAAGCATTTGAGAGAAAGAGGAGAGAGCAAGGAGAAAATTTCTGAGCAATGACGAAGTGAAGGAGAGCACTAAGAAGACATTTCAGCAAATCTAGGCAGCGACATTTATTGGCACGCATCCCAAGGCAAAATGGTACAGCAAGTTCTAGGCATGTTTTTCAAAGCTGGTCGTACAGCATTTAATGTTGTTTTATTGGTAGAAAAATTTCTATTTTGGTTGTTTGTTGATTGGCACAAATTTTCAAGGTGGAGTTCAAGCACGGAAATTGAGAGTTGTAATTTGTGGTTGCTGGAAATTTTATTGTGTATTTCAGTTTCTCTGTAAAAGCATTTTTCGAAATAAAGAAAAGCTCTCAAACTAGTTTTCCTCAAGAGTTGTAGGGGGTTTTTCCAAGGTAACATTGACCAAAAATCGTTGTGTCATTTTCTGTGTGTGGCTATCATAATTTTGTTGTGTTTTATTTCTGCAATTTCAGCAGTTGTGAAATCTCTAAATTTGTGTTTTCAGAAAATATTGTCATTTCCAGATTTTAGAAAATTTTATCATGCTTGGATTTAAAACTAAATGCATGGAGTGATAAGGAAAAATTGATAACCAATGTGGGGATTGAAATTTCTTCTTGGTATCAAAGGTTGGTTGGCAGAAAAGTGCAGTTTGGGACAGCACAATGAAAATTACAGCAAACAGATTTTTACAAAGAAAACAGAAACTTTTACCGCAGATTTGAAAATTTCAATTTGGTAGGACAGTGAAATATGTCTTTGGGTTTGAGAGTGGAAGACAGGTTGGATGGGCAGAACAACTACAGTGCATGGAAGGAGAGAATCTAGAGCATCTTTCAGGAAACAGAAGTCTAAGGCATTATGGTAAATACCAAACAGAACCCAGTAGTAGTACCTGCTGACCCTGTATAGTTGGCAGAGTTTAACAAAAAGAATGCTAAGGAAAAAAGATTGATTCTGGAAGGAATCAAAGACCATGGCATTCCTCATGTGAGAAGAAAGACTTATGCACACGAGATGTGGACAGCCTTGACTAAAATTCAAATGAAAACAGAAAAATCGTCCTAAAGGAGAAACTGAAAGCCATTAAAATGGCTAAGACTGACAGTGCTACAACATACCTCACAAAGATCACTTCAGTGAGAGATGAGTTGGCAGTCGTAGGTGAGATCATTGCACCCACTGAGTTGGTGAGGATTTCTTTGAACGGTCTTTCCAAGACTTGGGAGAATTTTGTAGATGGCATTGTTGCACAGGAAAACCTTCCCGATTGGGAGAGGTTGTGGGATGATTGCATTCAGAATGAGATCAGAAAGAACCATCATGGGGCAACCAAACAGGTGGAGGATGAAGACAATGTGGCATTGTTAGCAAGAGGCAAGAAGGGCAGAGCAAAGAAGTAAGCTTCCAACAGTGGAGGAAAAGGCAAAGGTAAAGGCAAGCAGCAAAACAAGGTGAAGGACTATTCCAAAGTCAAATGTTGGAATTGTCAAAATTTGGGACACTGTGTTGTTGTGTGTTCGGAGAAGAAAAAGAAGAAAGGGAAAGACAAACCCATGGCAGCTTCTGCAGAGATAGAGAGCTTCTCAGAGAGTTTTGATCAGGAGTTTGGGTTCATAGCTTGTGAGGCCACTAGTGCAGTATCACCTGCCCTACAAGTTCAAAGGGAGTTCGCATTCCCTGCTACTAGCAAAGCATCTTCTAGCATTTGGTATGTTAACAATGGCGCTTCCCGCCACATGACAAGAGTCAAAGAGTACTTCTCAAAGCTTTCAGAGGGTGATACTGATATGGAGGTAGTACTTGGTGATGACAGCATTGTTAGAGCAATCGGTGTGGGGACATTCACATTTGATAGGGAACCCAAACCTCCCTTGAAAGTGTCAGATGTTCTATATGTACATGGAATGAAGAAGAACTTGATATCCGTTTCAGCACTTGAGGACAGAGGGTATGATGTGTTGTTCAGGAGAGGGCATGTGCTTATATATCCTAGGGGAACTCCAGCTTCTTTAGCTAGAGAGATTGGTGTGCACCATGCTAAGGTGTACAAGTTCTCATTCTAGCCCCTGATGGCATTGGGTAGCAACACCTGACACAGGACTGACAGCAGATCTTACAGTTCAGAGATGTGTGAGATTTGGCACCACAAGATGGGGCACATGTATCATGGGGCCTTGAGTACATTGCACGAGATCACGACTGGTGTGCGAGATTTCAGTTTTGATCACCTTGATGTATGCAGAGGATGTGCTATGGAGAAGTTTGCCAGATCCCCTTTTCCCAGCAATGACAGCAGAGCGACCGAGATCCTTGACTTGATTCATACTAATGTGAGTGGTCAGATGTCTCATGTATCCTTGAGTGGCTATGACTATTATGTTTTATTCATTGATCACCACTCCAAAAAGAATTGGATTTATTTCTTGAAGACCAAAACTGAGGTCTTCAAGCGGTTTCAAGAGTTCAAAGCTCTTGTATTGATCCAAACAAGTAGGAAGATCAAGGTCCTCAGGTCGAACAATGGAGGGGAGTACCGTTGGTGAGTTTGTTGAATTTTATGTTGAGGCAGGCATTAGGATGGAGTTCACAGTTCCTTACTACCACCAACAGAATGGGGTTGCAGAAAGGAAGAACAGATCCATTGCAGGCGCTGCCAAAGTCATGCTTTATGATTAGGGGTTACCTTTATTTTTGTGGGCAGAGGCCTGCAACACTGTTGTGTACTTGCAGAACAGGAGTCCACATCGTGCCTTGGGTGCCATACATATTCCTATGTCCCCAAGGAGAACAGGACCAAGCTAGAGCCCACTGTAGACAAGGGCATCTTTGTGGGTTATAGCGAGACCTCGAAAGCTTATCGGATTTATATTCCTACAGAGGAAAGTGGTTGTCAGGCAGGATGTGAAGTTCGAGGAGGAGAGAGCTTTCAAGAGGTCACGGGAGTTAGAGTATCCAGAATCACTAGACCCTCAAGAGCAACTGAGTCAATCACAGGGATCCTGTGGTCAAGGATCAAGAGGTACATCGATTACAGTGGCAGGTCCATCAATGAGCAGTGGCTCTCAAAGTCAGGCGAGGTGGTTCTTTGGGCAACATGCAAGGCAGTCCACAAAGTAGTTCACAGGGTAGTCCACTAATGGACAATTCGCACAGTACTTCAGCATCTACAGGCACAGGTTCAGGCATGAGGTCAGTGGGCAAGCCTTCAGGAGTTAAGGCTCCCATTGCGAGCTTTTAGCATTAGTCATCATGTCATAAAGTCTATTGAGTCAATGTCAAAGATGTAAGACCCATTTGGGCATGTAATTCATTGTAAAGGAAAATTTGTGAACCCTCCAAGACCATGTCACAAGATCTAAAGATGATTCTAGAAAGGCATGTCAGCCTTGTCACTAGGAGATATCAGATCATTTTGATGAGAAAACCACTATATATAGGCAACTTGACCTTCATTTGAGAACAGAATTTTTCAGTCAAGCAAATCTTAAGCAAGAAGAGGTGAGAAAATCACAAGGAAGATAGCCTCACAACCAGCAAAAAGGAGAAGAAGAATGAAGTTTTTGGGCACTATTTTAGGGATAATATCCTCACATGTGTGGCAGAAACTAGGGTTTCTGCAGTAGTAACATATCAGTCCTAAAGAAAGTCATCTAAAGGGTCCCTTGCTAACCGAGATCACCTAAAGAACTCTTCAAGATAAGCGAGGAAGGAAAGGGTCTCCAGAATATCTCAAATCAAGCTCACACGTGGGAATTGCAGGACTGCAAACGGGCCGAGAATTGCAGGACTATGGTAGGAGTCCTAAATGTCAAAGTTGACGAAGTTAGCAGTGCTAGAAGTCAGTTTGACCAAGTGTTGACTTGGGCAAGAAGACAAAGCATTGAAAGGAAGGATCGTGTGACTTGGTCTTGGAGAGGTTGTTGTGTCAAGGGTCTTCGTTATGGTCTTGGTATTCGTCAATTGAAGTCTCTATAAGAAGAAGAATTTGTTTCGGTTTTCCTCTCGAGTTACAGAGGCTTTGGCCCTGGTTGATCACCTAAATTCAATGTCTCTTGTCACTTCATTGTTTATGTTATGGTAGTTGTTTGATGAAGAAGAACACTATAATAATCTAATCAAAGAGAAGATCCTAATCTAAAGGAGTAAAAAGCATTCACAAACAGTTATCATTAAAAGAGAAATCGCCTATCCTTCATGCCCTTGATTTCTCAACAGTTGAAGCTTCTGGTAGCTTTACAAGGTTGTCTACATAAGCTTGGTGTCTTAGCATGTAGGAGATGATTTATTGCCTTGTTAGGTGCTTGATTGATGGAGTGAGTGAATTGTCTTCTTTCCTAAGTCTAACTTGACAAAAGTACAATAATTAAAGTCAGATAATTTATTGTGGACTCTCAAGTCAATTTACTAAGGATAAATAATGAAATTATTTAAGAGACTTAGAAATCTCAAAATTCGTACCCAATCAGATGAGGAGAGAGAGATGTGTGAAGATGAGTGATGTCCAAATGAGGATGAGGCATCATGTATTTATAGGCAAGTGTTGAGGATGAATAGACATGATTGTTGGGCTTTTGAGCCTACATGAGTTTGTTGGCCGACCTTGACAATTTGTCCATAATATAAATAAATTCATATCTTCATTTGTACATGACAAAATCGCATGATTTTTAGATCAATCCTACACCTTTCGGAGAGAGGAATCCAAGAAAAATATCAGCTGTAATGAATAAGATGACCCATGTCAAGTTTGCCCTAGTTGCCAATTTTAACGCTCCCTTTCAACTAGGGAGAACTCCACCCTACTAATCCATTTGCCAATCTATACTATCTCTGCCATCCATGCACTGCTCTACTCTGCTGAACTATGAAGAAGAAGAAGTGATCAAAAATGTATCATACCATTCTCTACTGACCCGAAATCAATCCCAATCAAAAGAGAGTGTCTCATACCACTCTTACTGACCCGAAGTCAATTCTAATCAGAAGAGAGTGTCTCATACCACACTCACTGACCCAAAGTCAATTTCCATTGATCCCAGATCAATATCGGACATCTTAGCATAGGGAGTACAATAGTACACAATCCGTCCATCGGTAGTATGATGGTCCCTATCCTCATTTCCCTACTCATTGGCCAGATGATAAGTACTTCCCATGAGTCCCAGACTGCATTGGGTAGGATGTCTCAGCGGGAGAAGGATGAACCTCTTGTCCTACTCACATGTCACCAAGGGGTATCACAGGGGAAGGATAAACCACTCACCCTGTACACAAAAAACCACTAAGGGGAGGTTGAACCACTCACCCTATGGTTTCTCAACGCTCCAAGCAGTACCCCAAGCCCCTCGGAGTTCCTACAACTCAATGTCCATCTCGTACAAGACCCTCATAAGAGGGTCTCTCCACGACTCCAAGTCGTTCTCGGAAGGCCAAGAATTTGACCTTCCCTGGGGCTTTATCAGAGTATCGGTGCCTACTCATCAATCCAAATGCGATGGAGCCTTATTGCCCCTCATTGCACCATATCCCGGAAAAAGTGGTACACGATACCTATATGCTTGGAGCGATCATGAAACACGAGATTCTCTAATCATCGGATCCCACTCTGGTTATTATAGAGGATCACGGTGGTATCCAGCACACGTAAAAACAGCTCTCACCTTCAAGTTGTTGGGGTTTAGAAGGCTGCGAGAATATTGTTGAGTGGAGTTGGTGAGGTACTTTAGTCAGAACAATACCTGACAAACCAAGGCCAGAGGAGTTGCTACCAAGGGTTTCTAGCCGAGGAATAAGGATCAGCGGTGTGGTTGCACAAGACGATAAAAGTAGGGGGCATCTCGACAGCGACAGAAGGATTTTCAAGAGGGAAATCAGGATTCAGAGAGAGTCCAGAAGAGAACTTCCAGACGAGAAGTAGACACTCAAAGGAGTCGAACATACAACTTCCAGGACGGAAGTAGAGGAGCATCATGGCACTACACAAAGTAAGAGACTAGGATAGACTGGACGGAGCATTGCACTTCGCAGTCTGGAAAGCTAGAATCTTATCCGTACTTGACAGAAATCGTGTCAAGAACTTTGCCTTGAAGGTAATAACTATCAAAGTCGACCCCAATGATAATGACGGGTAGGAGGAGGAGATGGTGAGGGCCAAGAGCATTATCCTTGACGAGGTCAATGATCATGTAGTACCACACATAGCTGAGAAGGAAATGGCGTTTGAGATGTGGGAGGCTCTCAAGAAGCTGTAACAGCATAATTGTGTGCAGAGAAGAATGTTGCTTGAGAATCAGTTGAGGTCGCATCAGATGAAGAAGGGAGAACTGATTGACACCTTCCTCGGAGGACTGAATGAGATCCGAGATCAGTTGACTGCTATAGAGGCGACATCGGAGCAGGAGCTGATGGTGAGGACAGCCCTGAATGTTGTCTTAGAAGACTGAGAGGTGTTTGTCCAAAGTATACTAGGCAGAGGGACTCTCCCACCTTGGGACAAGATGTGGGCAGCTCTTCGCCAGGAAGAGATCAAATGGCAGTCGAAGACGGGTAGCAGCAGCAAGGGGATCAAAGTCAAGCAGGAGGAGAAAGAGGGAGTGTTGATTTCGGGTAGCATCGGATGTGCTCTAGCCATGAAATTTGGTGGAGAGGTTGAGGCACATGAGATCTCTAGTGCTCAAAAAAGCTTTCGACAGATTCTAAATAGATCAGGAGATATTAAAATAATTAATATTTTTAATGGAGTCCCTAAGTCTAAACTTAGGGAAAATAAAATATTAATGTGTATTAATATGAATCTGTGTTAGAACGATCCAAAAGACATGGATCAAGCCAGATTTAATCTTAGCCATTGATTAGGGACTTAATCTCGATTGTTGATATGTCAACAAGAAAAGTAAGAAGAGGCTTAAGGGTCACTCGGAGAATACACCAGAGTGATTAGTCATTTTATTCTCTAGAGCGGAGTTTGCTAAGAGAGAGAGAATTAGTGATCGGGAGATGCAGCTGAGAGCCATTTGAGTAGAGAGAGACAGAGAAGCAGAGATAGTGCGGCAAGAGTTGCGCAGTAGCCAAGGAGAGTGACACAAAGCCAGCCAGGGCTCACGCAAGGCCACGCAGAGGCAGCTGGGAGCTGCGCAGAGCCTCAGAGAGGCCAGTGTTACTGATGCAGAGGGCCAGAGGCGCTGACACAAGGCCTCCCAAGGTTGACGCAGACCCGTCCAAGGGGACGCAGGGCCAGCGTGAGGCAGAGAGGGGCTGACGCAGAGGTTGACAGTGGGGTTTCTGGGGCAGATTGGTGCTGAGTAGCTGCCGAAAGGATCATCTGGGGTTTCAGCCAGTAGATTTGTCAGAAATTGAAAGGTATTACTGCCAAGGTAGGCCAGTTTCGGCACCCAGATTGTACTCTAATATTGGTTAATAAGAAAACCCTCAAATAGTTGCACCGGTTTTCCCACATTGGGTTTTTCAAGGGACATTAGTCCAAAAATAATGGTGTCACATGGTGTGTTTATTTTTGTTTCTTTTAGTTGTTGATCTGTAATATGTTGAGCATGCACTAGTGTTTATTTTCAGTATTTACATTGTAAATAACTTGTTAAGGAAAATAACAAGTAGGTAGGAATAAATCAGATAAAGTGCATGGAGGGTTTCTAACTAAGTAAACGTAGAAACTTCAACAAATATGCCTTAGCGTTCTCGCTAGCTATATCCCACTAGATATCCTTTCTCTGCAATTTGATCCAGCTTCTTCCTCTTTTCCTTAGTATGCAGCAATATGCTAAGCTCCCAAATATCCTGAAATAACTGCCTTCAGGCATCTTCCCTGTGAAGACTTTCTCTGGAGTAATCTTGCCCAATGCCCAATGAGGAGTTCTATTCTGAGCATAAACTGTTGTGTTGCACGCTTCTGCCCACAGGAATTTTGGCATATTCTAATCATACATCATGGCCCTAGTTGCTTCTACAATAGTCTTGTTCTTTCTTTCAACTACCCCATTCTGCTACGGATTGTAAGGAGTTGTCCACTCTCTTCTAATGCCCTCCTTAGCGCAAAAATCAATGAAGTCCTTATCGACATACTCTCCACCATTATCTGAATGCAAAACCTTTATTTTCTTCCCAGTCAGATTCTCCACCAGAGCCTTCAAATCTTTGAATCGACAAAAAACCTCGTCCTTGGTTTTCAAAAAATAAATCCAAGTTTTCCTTCAGTGGTCATCAATGAAGGTAAGGAAGTACTCGACACCACTAAGAGCTTTAATGGACATGGGTCCGCAGATATCTGAGTGTATCAATCCTAGTACACTCTTGGCCCTATTTTTACTTTCAGGAAATGTTGCCTTGGCATACTTTCCTAGAGCACATCCTCTGCATACATCATCTCATTCTGTACTAAGATCTGAAACTCCTGTTACAGTGCTCTTGAGAATTCTCAGAGCCCCATGGTGCAAATGTCCCATTCTTCTGTGCCATAGTTCATTCAAATCCTTGTCTCCATGACTGCCTATTAGTGCCATTGGTGATTCTACTTGTAGTTTGTATAACGTGTTACTTTTGATCCCGATCTACACTTTCTTTTTCCAGCTAGGGTGTTTGACGTATACTTTCTCTTTGATGAAGAAAATGTCATAGCCTTTGCCTTGAAGTTACGACACGGAAAGTAAGTTCATCCCCAATCCTGGTACATGCAGCACATTGGTAGCACGGAACCACTCTCCCATTTCTGTTTGAAAAGCTATGGTACCCCTCCCTACTGGAGTACATTTTTCCCTGTTTCCCATGGTGATTTGAAATTTCATCTTCTCCTCCCAATAATCTGAGAAACATTCCCAGATTCTCGTCATATGCCAAGAGACCCCACTGTCTATATACCATACCTCTGATGATCCAAAGCTAGTTACACAAGCCACTTCTTCTTCTAGCCTGGAAGCCAACATAGAGAAATCGAAATCACTCTCCTGTGCAATTTTCTACAAATGTGTGCGAGTCTCCTAACGCAGATGCCTCTGCATCATGGTCTCGACCCATAATTCATTTTCCCTTCCTGTCTCTGATTACTTGCTCCGATACCATGTGAAAATTCTATCACTACAACAACTGATTTATTTTACCTACTTATTTCCTGATAAGTTATTTATGAAAATCCTTCAGTAAACATTAAAATAAATTTTGTTGCAGATATCACATCATAATACAAAAACAAACACATGTACAAGATTTAACACATCAACACAAATATTTTGGACAACCAGTCCCCAGAAAAACCCAATGTGGGAAAACTGATGTAGCAAGGGAGGATTTTATTATTCAACAATTCTTCAATACAACTGGGTGCCAAACTGGCTTACCCAATAGAGAGAAAATTCTTCAACACTTCCCCCAGTCTCAGCGTCAACCTGGTTGACCTCTGCATCAACCCCTACCTCTCTGCGTCAGCACTTCGCCTCTCTGCATCAACCCCTACCTCTCTGCATCAGCACTTCGCCTCTCTGCATCACCCATGCAAGCTTTCTAGTCGCTTCGCAATCTTGCAGCCTCTACGTCTACCTCTTCTTATACTTTTCATGTTGGTCCTTCAAAGGCCAAGATTAAATCTCTAATCAACGGCTAAGATTAGATTTGGCTTTGATCCACGACTTTTGGAACCTTCTAACCCAGTTTTATATTAATACACATTAATATTTTATTTTTTGTAACTTAGGAACTCCATTAAAAATATTAATTATTTTAATATCTCCCAAACTATTAGAATCTGCCCAAACTATTTCTAGGTCTTGAAGATATCATGTGCTTTAGCCTCTCCACCAATTTTCATGGCTAGAGCACATTCGATGCTAACCCAAATCAATAACTAATACACATGTTCAAAGCCCTGAATTTGGAAGGGGTACCAATTATGAAGTGCTCACTTTTCTCCTTGATTAATGGCCGTATTTACTCAATTGCACTAATGAATCATTGTATTAGAGGGTAAGTAGATGCATTGGAGATTGCAGGTGGGTTTTCTTCTTGGATTTGGCCTCCCTTTACAGGATCCAAGCCCTCCAGAGGATTACAATGGCATTTGTAGGGTGAGCGTTGAGAACCACGGGCCTCCTTCCATGCAGAGCATTGATTGCCACACCATGAGTTTCTTCAGCGCCACCATTTGCTTGCCCATGGCTCAATGATGCACTTGGACCATGTTGCCCCAATCAGCTACACATTGCACCTGACAATTGGCAGTTGTTCTAAGGCCCAGAGGAGGTTATGTCTTTCCGAGGGAGACATCGGAGGGCATGTGTCATCTTCTAACCCTCATTGATGGAGTGTCGACTTGATCTTGAGCCACTTGGAGACCCATGAGACACATTTGGAGCCCACAAACCCCAAATAGGGGTTTGGAGATGTTTTCCAGCATAACAAGGGCATGACCCTCTTCATCATGATTTTTAAGGCCCTCTCTCACATTCTTAGCACAAGAGGCCTCAACGCTACCCCTCTAAGCCTCTATGCATGCATGACATTAGCCTTGCATGGGCTTAGGAGGGAAATTCGATTTATTTTTGGGGTTATCATGGTTGGCTTGTAGCCATAGGGGGGTTATTCGGCATATTAGGCATGTAAAGGGGGCTTTGTCACTTAAAATTTGAACTCATAACTCTTGTATAAATAGGTGAGACCTAGTCGCATCCTAATCATCACACTTGGGATTTTCGATACTTCATTAGAAATTTTCGAACCTGCAATTTGGAGAAGAATTTGGATGTTTTTGAATGAATTTTGATTTTGGATATTTTCGCTATCTTTTTGGAACTTCTCATTGGCATTGTTATAGATGGATATGTTCTTCACTATCTTGTATGTGCTCTTTATTGATGAATTTATGATTTCGTTAATGTCTAATGCATGGAATATTGCCTCAAGCTTACTAATGTGCCCTAATTGATGAAATGTTGTCTAGAAAGTGTAACTATTGGGAAATTTTGCATGTATTACTCATAGATAGTGAATGAAAGAATATTCCTAAAGGAATTAATGCATTTCGTCCTTGAAAATCCATTAACCATAGTCGACAATGTATAAATCTAAAGGAGCAGTGAAGTTGCTTCTCTTAAGTCTCCTTGAAGAGCGAGTTCCCAAATCGAGATTATCCTTGACTCCAATTCTCCCAATGGTTAGCCATTGATCTTAAGTCCTTGGCGATCACTCAAACTCAAGGATTATCTCTCTTTTCACCTTTGTTTTTCATCCCCTTAAGGATAAGGAGGCTACCCTAGGGCTTGGTGTGAAATCTTTTGGAGGAGGACGTTTTGAAGTTCGCTTTGATAGACTTCTTCCTTAGTGTCTCCTCTAGGGATCCTCAACTTTTGGTGGAATTCCCATGGTGGATTCTCTGTAAATTTGATGCTCTAGCCATCACAAAAAGAGGAAACCCTAGAAGCTAATCCTTCAACTTGGGGATTCTTTGAAGACATGTGCTTTAGTACCTGTTGAAGTAGATCATTCATCACCTTTTCTCTTGTCTACCTTGACCTTGGATGCACTCATATCTCGTTATATATCTCAACCCTAGGTCTCGTGTAGCCAACTTTCAAAGGAGTTTTTCGTGGAAGGTCTTATTAGCTTCTCCCAAAGCTCATACTTTTGTTGAACCCTTCCATTGAAGGAGCCACCTTCCCTCACTTCAAACTTATCATAGATAAAAATCTATCACAAGTGAGAATTACTAGGACTCCTCTCGTCGATGAAAATCCAAGAAGAGAAGGGCACCTAGGTTGTGGTGACAGTGGGCCTCTGTCCCGAGTGTTGTTGTGCCCTCTAGCTTTTGACTCTCTATAAGGTCCTCTAGTTTTTGCAGCGACGGGTTCAATATCCATAAGTTGAATCAGACGGGATCGCAATTCGTCATTTTTCCTAGGCAAGGATTTGGTAATCATGTCTTTCAAGTTAATCAGGGTTGGAATCCATGGACGCTAACAACATATCCAAATTGGACTGAACAAAATTTTAATCGAAATTACGCTACTCACAATTATCATAACATGATTCCATTACCTTTTATGTATAAGTATGGCATTTCGGAAGTTGTGGGTTATGAGTGGGGATAACCTGTCGAAGGATATGGTTAATCGCATGGAGTACATGCAAGTTCAGGCTCTTCTCAATCATTATTGATTGAATTTATGGAAGAAGGTAGCCATTCAGTCTTATCAAATCAATCTCAATATCGAAATTAACAACAAGAATAGGGCACTGATCTTATGGAGAGCTTGATAGTGATTTACTATATTTAGATTTTCTTAGTCTTTCCAATAGCTATTCAATTTCAAACTTAATTTTGAATCCCTACATTAAAAATCTCCTTATACTTTAGGCAACCCCTATATGTTATGATATAATTGATATTTCCTATCAGTTGAAGGTTGGTACGATTTATATTTAATTTAAAGATTAAACAAAATAAAAAGAAAAAAAATTGTCATCGTAAGCCACGATCCCGCATGTTTCCAAATAGATGACGAAAAATCCAAGTGAAGACTCTACAACCAACTCGACAACATCATTGCCTTAAGTAAATCAAGAAATTACCACACGCATGATAAGGGAAAATCAAATCACAAGAACACCTTATCGACATCTGAATCACAAGAGCAGACATCTCAATCAATCTGCATATATGTATCATTCATAACAGAAACAAAAGACTTATGTTCCAAAGACTACTAATGTTTGCACAATCCAATCTTACGATAACTAAGTCACCTGACATGGGAACACGGGATACAAAGGAAATGAGGATTCGTGTCAGATACAGACACGTTGACCCACCAAAACAGGACACGTTAGGACACAAATTCTCATTCATGATACAAATTCATTTATTCAAACATGGATCTTCATCTAGATGTAAGTTTTACGAAGTAACATTATGCATACAAATACAATTGTGACATATTCATCAATGATCCAACAGGACAAAGACAAGATATTGCAATTTTCTCATCAACTCATCAAAATCAAAATGTGTTACATAGGTAGTAGCAATGTCAATGGCAAATAGAAATAGAAAATATAAAACAAATACAAGCCTCAAGGCAGTACGTAGCTCATGAGTCATCAATCATCATCATCAAAATCAACATCACGGTCATTGTCATGTTCACCACTACTCTCCTCCGCTGCATCCTCCTCCTCTGTATCCAATGTCATCTCTGCATCTGTTGGTGTGGAGGATAACCCCTCTCCAGTATCACCATCATCAAAAGTGGCAGGCTCTAGCATTGGCTCATTAAGATCCAAGTTGGCCAATGCCAACTCAACACTGTTGTCCAAACACATATCATCAGGAAAGACATCCAACATCTTTGTCTTTCCCTTCAACCACTCATCCCTCTGCTTGTAAATAAGATGAACGTTGGTGTGCATGTACACCATTGTCTCTACCCTAGACTGCTCAAGCCTGCGTTTCTTGACACTATACAAATTCCCATATGTGATCCAATTCCTCTCGCAACAAGAGGATGAAGTCACTTGAGAGATGAGCCTCATGGCTAATTGTTGTATAGGAGGGCTTGCTACCCCACGACTTGCCCACCATGAATAGGGCTTCTTAGCCCACCCATCTCTAACCACATCATATCCCACAAATTGACGAGTGCTAGTAGAAAACTCTACAAAGGCATCCTCCACCTCATCAAGGGACGCTCTATCTTGAAAAATTTGCCTCAATGCATCCTTCCTCCCCTATGAAATTTCACCATCCATGTGAGGAGGGAATCTACGGGAAGGTCCACCATTCAGCCACTCATGGCTATAGTATTTTGGGTTCGATGAGTGAACCAAACAATGCAAAGGTGTGCAATTCTTGTCTCGTCTGCTAACAAGAATATACTGTATGGTGGTGAAGAAGGGCTTTGATGATGTCTCATACTCAGGGCACTCACTCTGTAAAATAATGATCCTCACAGACTCAATCATGGAATCTCGTCCCTCATAAACCTCTCCTAGGATGGGTTGGTTTGTGTCTGCAAACCATAGAAAAAAAATGCTAGGGTCCCTGATCTTAATAAGTAGATCTACCCTCTCCCACCAAGCATCATCTAACACTGTGTCCTTCACTCTTTTTGAGGTTGCTTAATCTGTCTTTCTACAAAAAGACCAAAAATCTGAAATAACCATGGCCCCAAGAACGGTCTTTACCTCCCTCAACCTCTTCAACATGATGAATGAAGAGGAAAACCATGTATCTGCAATCTTCAACAATGATAAATTGGTGTACTTGTAGATTGTGAGGGCATTTGTATGATTTTGTACAAAGTTGTGGATATGTCATCCATCCTCAATAATACTTCCAATCCAACGGACATCAGAAGCAATAGATTTAAGTGTTAAATTCAAGGACTGGACAATGCAAGGTGTCCAAAATACTTGGGGATATTTAGCTTCCACAATCATGCCAGCAGCCTTGCAAACAGGTGCATTATCTATAATGATTTGCACACACAAATCAATACCTACATCTTCAATAACTTTAATGAACGACTCACCCATATATTGTGCATCCTTGTATTGTCCAACTTAGTGATGCGAAACTCGCGATAAAATCGTTATTATTGTGATTCGATGTGTTTTTATCGTCGGGCCGGCGAACAGCGGGTTATAAACACCAAAAAAATGTTTTTTTTATTCATTTGATCAGACAGCGGCAGCAGTGGATTGGGAATGAGCTTGGAGAAAAACCTTGGTCGATTGGGTGCTGATTGGAGGAGAAAACGACTCAAAACCCCTGGTGGATTGAGAGTTGAGGAGGAGAGGATCAATTTTCTCTGGCAAACCAGTATGGACACCAAATTTATGTGTTTTGTTTTGGTTTTCTTTTTTTTGGTTGGGTTTGGATAACCCATTGGTTTATCAAATATTTTTGAGTTGATTTGATGGTGTTTTTGTTTGGAAAATTTCAAAAATTCAATGTGGTTTGTCATGTTACTCATGTATGTAATGTTTTTTAATTTTTGTAACTTGCAATCCTTATTTTGCCATAGGTTCACCATTCAACTTCAAAGTTCAAACTTCATCTTACAAATTTAAAACTCAAGAGTCAAGATTTCAACCAAGTTACAAACATGCCAAAGAAATTGGACCCTTTGTGGGAATTTGGTGAACCTGATAGAGGGTTTGATAGAATAAACTTGTCTTGCATATTGTGTAGGCAGCATATGTCAAGGGGGGATTATAGATTGAAGTATCACCTTGCACAAATCCCTAGATTTGATGTAGGGCCTTGCTCAAATACAAATCCGGAAATCATCCGAAGAGCCATGAGATCATTGGAAAATTTAGAGCACAATAGAGAGGCCAAAGTAGAAATGAAGAAGCAACTAGCAAAGACGGTGTTAGGCTTAGGTGAACAAGGAAGTGGCACTAGTTCTACTTCAAGATCAATATCTACAACCAACCCAGTGGTTTTCTCATCATTTTTTGTTCCTAGAACCACGCTTGGTTCACAACCATCTATCACTTCAATGCTTAAAAAAAATGAGAAAGAACAAGCTGACAAGTTGTTGGCCAAATTTTTCCTTTGGAGTGATATTTCTTTCAGCGTTGCAAGGAATAATCCATTTTTCCAGCCTACTGTTGATGCTATTGCAACTGTTGGCCCAAGGTACAAAATCCCTTCTTATGATGACTTTAGAGGCCGGATTCTTCAAAATAAAAAGGTTGACTGCACCAAAAGATTGGAGGAGTTTAGGGCATCATGGGCACAAACAGGATGCACTGTGATGTCAGAGGGTTGGACCGACCAAAAGGGGAGAACTCTTATAAACTTCTTGACTAATTGTCCCAAGGGAACAATGTTTATGAAATCTATTGATGCATCTTCACATATCAAAGATGCAAAAATTTTATGTGATTTGTTGGATGTGTTTATTTTGGAGGTGAGCACAGAACATGTTGTCCAAGTCATAATGGGCAATGATGCAAATTATGTTGTTGATGGCAAGATGCTTATGGAGAGGCATCCTACTTTATTTTGGACACTTTGCGCTACACATTATATTGATTTGATGTTGAAAGACATGGGGAAAATTTCCTTTGTCAAAGATATTGTTGAGTCATCAAAAAGCATTACAAAATTTATATATAATCATATATCTATGCTTAGCCTGATGAGAAAATTCACCAACAACAAAGAATTGGTGCGCCCCGCCATTACACGGTTTGCCACCAGTTTCATATCTCTTCAATTCCTCTTGAATTCTATGTGGGATGTGAAGAGAATGTTTCTTTCAGAGGAGTGGCGTGCTTTGACAATGAGCTGCAAACCAGAGGGAGAGGCCATATGCAAATTAGTTTCATACCAAGAAGACTTTTGGGCGGGAGTGCAGGAGAGGTGCACTGTTACTGAACCTTTAGCAAAGGGTCTTCTATTAGTTGATGGTGAGAAGCCCGCAATGGGCTATTTGTATGAGGCCATGGACAGGGCCAAATAATCCATTCGAACCTACTATGATGATAAGGGAGATGAGGGGTTGCAGAGACAGCTCCTCCTATAGGAAGTGATTGATGAGCGATGGAACAACACACTCCATCGTCCCATTCATGCTGCAGGGATCTACCTGAACCCCGCATTTTCTTACCCATGTGGGTTCGTATTTGATGCTGAGATCATGGATGGATTCTTAACCTGTGTTCAGAGGATGGTGCGATCTCCAGCAGAACGTACAAAAATCTCCAAAGAAGTTGAGACATATAGCATAACAAGTGGCACATTTGGCTTTGACATGGTTGTGACTGATAAGACAACTAAAAAGCCAAGTATTTTTTAATTTGTTTCAAATTGCATTGTCTCTTCAAGTTCATAACTTCATACTTTGCTTCAACTTTCAAATTTCATTTTTTTCTTCTGCTTATTTAAAATTTTATTTGTAATTTTGGTGTAGATGCATGGTGGAGAATGTATGGTACCAGGGTACCCCTTTTGCAAAAGCTTGCCATTTGAATCCCCAGCCAAACATGTAGCTCTTTAGGATGCGAGCGCAACTGGAGTGTATTTGAAAAAGTACACAACAAGAAGCGCAACAAGTTAAACTTAAAGGTTAAAACTTAAAATATTGCAAATTCCAAATATTTTTTGAATGCATTATACAATATTCTTTTATAATTATTATTTCATTATCTTTGTACAGGTTGGAGTCTTAGTGACTTAATGACATGGTCTACGTCTACTACAATCTTCAATTGTGGGTGAGGCAACTTGAGAGGATACTTGATATGGAGGCCATCTCATTAGATGGGATTGACACCTCTGCTGCATGGAGGGTTGAGGCCGAGATGCCTCTCATGGAGTCTGTCAATGATTGGTTAGAGGAGGTAGTGGATGGGGAGGAGGAGGAGGAGGAGGCAGAGCAAGAGGAGGAGGAGGTGACAACACTTACCTGGGCTACCCCTACCACCAGTAGAGGATGTGGTCTACCTCCTATAGCTCCAAGTTCTTCAGCTTCTAGAGCACAACAGAGTCCACTGCCAACTCCACTGGCATCTACATCTAGAGGGAAAGGGAAAGCTATTGCATTTTCTCGCAAGAGGGGCAAAGGAAATCAATGGTATTAGACTTTAATTATCGGTTTGTTTCATTGTATATGACATTATGACTCATGATATGAGATACATTATTATATTTTTTGTTGATATTTTGAGGCTGAGTTGGGACTCAAGAGTCAGGACTTATTATTCAGGACATGATTCATTGTTATGTGTGATGTAGCACTAGAAATGATATTACACATCTTATATATTAGTTCTTTTATCATATTTATGTGTCAATGTATTTATTTTATGTTGTAGATGCTTTAAATATTAAAAATTTTGAAAAAAAAATTAATATTTTCTTATTTTACGATTTTTTCCTAATTTTTACCGATTTTTCCTGATTTTTTACGATTTTTCCCCTCGCCAATAATATCCCGATAACGATAACTGCAACATTGGTCCAATTGCATCCACTGATTTCAAGAAAATTGGACCATTCAAGGAATTGGTCCAATTGCATCCACTGATTTCAAGAAAATTGGACCATTCAAGGAAGACACCATGAAGTTGATGAGTGGGTGGCGTGCTGGATCTGTCCATCCATCAGAAACAATACTAACCCCAAATGTTGGCCATGCTGATACAATAGGCTCAAGCATTTTGTCCACCTCTTTCTTTGCCTTAGTCAACAATGTGATTCTAAGCTTCTCTGACCCAGGAGGCAAATACGTCGATGGAGCCCCTTGAGTTATAGCTCGACACATTTCAATAAATAAAGGTGAGCACGGAACATTAAAAGATATGAAGTTCTGATAGAAAAAGAATGGAATGGTGAGGTCAAGCTCTTCCCATTTATCTTTCTAAAAAATCTTATCCACTAGACCAAGTGCCACTACCTTTCTTTTTGTTGCTTTTCCCCCACCAAAACTCTCAAATGGAAATTTGTTGTTGTTTTTCCTCAAGAATGGAAGGGGATCATCATTCTTGGTTTTTTTAGATGTTGTTGCCACCTTTGTCATACCAACATTGGGCTCTTTTTCCATTTCTTTCCTCTTTCGCTAAAGACACTTGTGTACATGCTGCAACTCCACAAACTGGTAAAGCTAACAAATGAGATTTCACCGTGTGTCTGCTCTCCTCTCAGAGCGCAGCTCTGCTCTCGAGTCTCAGTGCTCACTGCTCAGTGCTACTGCTCACATAAACTGTATATACGCCCGCAAACCCCCGCCTTTTAACCCGCAAACAGGAGTCGTTAATCAACAAAACCAGACACGATTCGGAATGTAACAGGACTCGTTTCAAAAACACCTGACGCGATTCGATTTTTTCGTGACACGACGTGGCAAAAAAGGACACGACGTGTCAGCAAAAAAGGACATGAATCCGTACCGAATCGTGTCGGATTCGACGGATTCGGGATCCGTTTAGAGCGAATCCAGTATCTTAGATAACAATTTATCTCAGTAATCAAATAATTGCAATGTTTCGCAAAAGATTGATTTAGGATGGTTAGATCCCTTTTCAGTTCAACAATTTCACATATCACTCAAAGGATCCTATCATCTTGTATCCTTGAAGATGACGACTCGAATAACCTCGAAAGATGAGAATAAATTACAAGACAAAGAAAAAAATGACACGTGTTATCCGAAACAAGCTTTGAGGAGTTAGGACAAACCTTTCTAAAGAGTAAGGAAATGTTATGAATATAATTTGCAGAAAAATAATATCTATATAAATAATAATAATAAGCATTATAATGATTAATATAGAAGAGGCATGTCTCTAAAAACATGACCATTCATGAAGGGGCATATGCTTAGGTATATAAGCAAGCCCTCATGTGTAACAATAGCATCTCATATTAATTATTTTATACACTATTCAATATATTATATATTCTTAGCCTCAATGGATGTCATTATATTCCAATTATTTTAAATTACTTAAATAGTATACGAATTTTGTTCGTTAGATTAGTATCAAAGCGAATACAAATTGTGTTCATTACATTGGTATCAAGGTGTAAACAAACTTTGTTTCTTTACAGGGAGACCTTAAGTTGTCTCCCTAGATGTACTTTTTGATATAAAGTGAGTTCATATTCTTAAAGTGGCTTTTATACTTTATAAACTTAAAGTGTATTTAAGTCAGTCACTTAAAGTGCATTTAATTAATATTAAAGTGTATTTAATATATGAGCCCTAAATCTTATTAAATCACTGCCATTGAAAAATTTAGTTAGAGAGGTTATGGTTAAGTCAACGAGAAATAAAGTACAAAAAGACATTTAGAGAGGAGATGTAGCAGAAGAATGCAAGTATTTTTAAGGAGGAGGAATGACCTGTTATAGAGTTTTGTGAACCCAACGTTTCGGACTACCAAGTGAGTCCATCATCAAGGGATGCGTCAATAGTATTTTCATTTAAATACTATTGACGCATCCCCTGATGATGGATCACTTGGTAGTCCGAAACTGTCACAACTCTATAACAGGTTCATCCTCCTCTTTAAAAACTATCCTCACTTATGGATTCATTATTTAACAGAATGCAGTATGAGAACAATATTATATATAATATATATTAATATATATATAATATATATATATAATTGAATGAATGATTGATGATTACATGCCTTCGTGACTGTGTGCCCAAATAGGCATTCACTAAGCACGAAGATTTGATAGGTCATGTTGATTGGCTTTTCTCTTAATAACCAACAAATTTGTATTAATGTTTATTTTATTAATTTATCAGTTATTTTTTATTCATAGCATGCCCCTCCTTTAGAAATGCTTTCTCCTCAAAGCAAGGGTAGTGATGGGTATTGTTGTCAGAATTTTTCTATTTCCCATGAAGAATCCTCTTTTGGAAGTTTTTTCGATTTACTGAGGTATTCCTTAACAGTTTTGGAACGTAATACCTTCTCTTTGGTAGCAAGAATACCTTCAAGTTCTAAAACGATTCTTCCTTCGTCATCAACTTTAGGTATTTCTGTTTGAGTTGATTGATTTCGTTCTAGCATTTTTCTAAGACACAATACATGGATCCCATTATGGATCTGAAAGTTATTTGGTAATTTCAATCCATAAGCCACTTCACTGATTTTTTTTATTATTTGGAAAGGTCAATAAAATTTTGGAGCCAACTTGTTCTTTCCTTGTTGCTTCAAAGATAATTGCTTGTAGGGTTGAAGTCTTACGAAGAACCAATCACCTTCTTCAAATTCTCTCCATGAATGGCGTTGATCTGAGTGTTTCATCCAATTTCTAGTTGTTAAATTTTCTTTTAATATTTTAATGATCTTTTGATTTTCCAATTGATTCTTTACTACTTGAACCTTAGAGTCACTCAATGCAAAGTCCTTCCATTTTGTAGGTTCATATCCATATAAGGCTTGAAAATGGGTCATTTTAGTTGTGATGTTTGGTAGGTGGAATTGTACAACCATTCAGCTAGATGTAACCATTGAGACCATTTATTTTGTGTATCTGTTACAAAACAAAGAAAATAAGTTTCCAAACATTTATTTACTATTTATTATTGATTTTAAGAAGTCTTCTCCATTGTTAATTAATTTTTATAATTATGATCTCATTACATTCTTACTCATTAATTCCATCATTCAATAATTACACAGAAAACATCAACCAAATAGCACATAAGATAGTAGATTCATAAATAGATAGCCACACAAAGAACACAAACATTTTTACCGTGGGAAAACCCATAATGCGGAAAAACCCAACAAACCTTTTCCTTAGAGAATCAATGCAACAAGAGATACATCAATGTCAACTAACCAGACCAACCACCAAAGACCAACCTAGCCCTCTGTTGAGAAATCAATGCATCTAGTTATTAGGGTTTTGATTTCTCTTTTCTTGACAATTACTTGTGATATGTGTTGGCTTCTTTACTTCTTTATTATGTTATCTTTCATCAAGAAATTATCAAATCAAAAATGCATGAAGATCACAAGAACAAGATACACAAGATGTAGGCACTCGGCCAGGGCAAAATCTCTCTCCTAGGGGAAAACTCAATCAAACTCTTCTTCTACAATAGAACCAAGTCAAAGTGAGACAGTCCAAGACCTTTTGACCAAGACAAAGACCTCCTTCGATCACCAAGTTAGCTCTCCTTCGAAGTAGGCAAACTCTGCCAAAGTCAACAAGAGTCAACAGCTTCAATACTGCTTCCTTCTGAAATTTTCGCCCCCATACAACTCAAAATTATGAACCTACAGTCATTGCAAAAATTTCGGCTCCTGCAACTTGCCCAATAACCCATAGAAAACTCACATGTGTGACAGAGAAGATGCCCCAAAACTTCGATTTATGTTCTTCCTTTGATTTGACCTTCTTATCCTTGACTTTGCACTTCTTTTTATCTTCCTTCACTACAGATCGATTTTGATGGATGATAAATGCCAAATAGGTTGAATTCTTCTTCTATTTATATTGCTTCCACAGAGTTGAATTGCCCCAAACTAGGTTGACTTCATCAAGGCAGGCCCTACTTAGTGAGGAGTTGAAATATGATTGTTTTGCCTCAAAATAATTTCTCTTTACATGATACAAAAGCCCAAGAAGGGTCTAATAAATATGAAGATGACTCTTATGACTCAAGAAAACCCTAGAAGCCTACAATGGAGGCTTTGACCTAATAAATAAGTAAAAGGAGCATGAAACCCATGCTTCAAAATGATTTTCTTTTTCTTCTTTTTCAATTTTACAATAAATACATAATGATAAAGTACAATAGCAATTATGAAGACCGACCATACTTACATTTTCAGCACTCCCTCTTAACTAGGCAAGGATTTATAATTGTACAAACAGGTACAACGATGAACTCAAATTGACATGTTCTTAGAAGAGTAACAAATACCATAACTATCAAGGTATCCTCCCAACAGAGATTAAGGTGTCATCAAGGCAACTTGCCACTATAGGTAGCATCAGGCTACAGCCCCTAGTATCAATCCAACAAGATATCGATACCATCTAGGTCTCCATGCCAAGACACCAACCCTCACAAGGATCTATGTATCATCAAGGTCAAATCACTAAAATAGAGCTCCGTATCAAGACCAAGATACCCTCCCACACAGGGATCTATACATCAACAAGGCCAAACTATAATTGAGATCTCCATATGTTAAATTTTAGGTATGTTCTATGCTTAGAGCAATTTATTTCAATTTTCACAGTTAGCTCAATATCTTTTCAAGATTAGCAATCACATCAGCATTAAAGTAAACTGCAGATAGAACATAAACATAAATTGCAGAAGGCAAGCCAAGACAAGATGACACAAGATGTGGTGCTAGCCAGGGACAAACCCCAATGTGGGAAAACCCTTGACTAATTCTTCTTATATGTTCTTCAACAATTCAACTGAGAGAGAGAAAGATAGTACATTTACAACAGAAGTCAACACTTTGACTTATCTAGATAAGAGCATAGATCATCTCTAAGAAGATGATACATGAGATCAGTTTAAGACATGTTGCTTCAACTGCCGCTTCAACTGATTCTCCAAGGTGACTCCTTCACATATCGTTGTGCTACATTTCGTCATCATGCTGCACCTCACCGCACTGCACCATGTTGCACCCATCATAACTATGTTGCATCTCATCCCGCTTCATTAATCATGACTATACCCATCATTGTATTGTATTATGTGCCATTGCTACACCATGTTGCCATACTAACCTATGTGTTGGCTGCATCTTGCTTGCTTGTTGTCCCTAGCTTGCTTGTTGTCCTTTGCATGCTTGTTGTTGTATGCTAGTTGTCCCTTGCATGCTAGCTGTAACATTACATGATTGGTGTATTTGCCGCTAAGTACCATACAACTGTCTCAATGTTAGTTAGTTGTCCCTTGCATGCTGCTCTCCTTCAGAGACAGATGCTCAGGTTGTTCCGGCTGTTTCGGCAATTTCGATTGTTCCCGGCAGTTTCAGTTATTCCAGACAGTTCCGGCTTTTCCCAATAGTTTCCGGCAGTTCCGGCTTCTTCCCTCTGCTTCAGCTTTCCCGGCTGTTCCAGCAATTCCAACAGTTCCCAGCAGTTCCGGCAGTTCCCAACAATTCCGGCAGTTCCAACAGTTACGACTATTACCGGTAGTTCTAGCAAATCTGGCTATTCCCCACATTTCTAACAGTTCCAGCAATTCCAACTTTTCCCGGAAGTTTCAACTTTGTCCGGTAGTTCTGGTAGTTTCGGCTTTTCCCGGCAATTCCGACTTTCTCCAATAGTTCCAATAATTTCGAATTTTCCCGGCAGTTCCGACTTTTCCCGGCAGTTCAGACAGTTCCCGCAGTTTCAGCTTCTGCCCTCTAGATTAGGGTAGCGTTAACCCTTAGGATCTCTCCTCCTACTAAAACCCAAAGACAAGTAGAGAGGGAGAGATCCCAAGTGTATTGAAATGACTTGAAGACCACCTCTATTTATACTAAAACGTTGCACACAAGTGGGGTTTATTTGGTTGTTGGTCGACCTTGACGAATTTCCAATAACACAAATAAATTCATATCTCCATGAATACTTATCGGAATCGAATGATCTTTAGATCAATCCTACACCTCTTGATGAGAGGGATCCAAGAAAAATATCAGCTTCCATTAATAAGATAACCCACATGGAGTTTGGCCCTAGTTGCCAATTTTAACACTTCCTCTCAACTAGGGAGAACTCCATCCGTTGATCCATATGTCCGACTGTACTATCTTTGCCATCAATGCCCTGCACTTCTCTACTCTGCTAACCTCTGCTTTGCTCTGCTCTACTCTGCTGAACCATGAAGAAGAAGAATTGATCGAGAATGTCTCATGTTGAAATTTGGTACCGGAGGACAGGTGGTTCCCTTAGGCTTTGATCTTTGGCCTAGGGAAAAGTGTCCAAAAGATTTTAATTTTTCTCCTAAAGTGACTTTATAATTTTTATAAAGTTAAAATCTAATTTAAAAGTGACTTTAAGTGATAAAGTTACTAAGTCTAATTTTAAAGTGACTTTTATAAAGTCAATGAAAAATTAGAAAGGAAAAGTGACTTTGGAAATAAATGACTAAGTGGGTCTTTATTAAAGTGGGTGAATTAAAAAATAGAAAGTGAGATTTAAATGTGCATTTAATCTCAGCCATTGATCTAAATCTATTTAAGCCATTGGATTTAGAGATCACCCAAAAGTCACTTGGATCACCCAAAAGTCACTTGGAGTTATATTAAGGGAGGAAAAGGAGGAAAAGATCACATTCGATTCAATTCCTTCATGAGCAGATTGAGAGAAGGAGAGCAAGAGA
>APFE030372767.1:115447-131977 GCA_000404065.3 Pinus taeda
TTTTGCTGAAATATTTCGCTGAAATTTTCTCACTGTAAAAAGGCATTTTCCAGAAATAAAGAAGAGCTCTCAAACTGGTTTTCCCCAAGAGTTGTAGGGGGTTTTTCCAGGGTCACGTTGATCAAAAATATCAGTGCTTTAATGTGTTTTAATGGCTGTTTATTATTGCTGATTTTTATTTCTGCAATTTCCAGCATTCTGTAAATTTTTCCAGAATTTGTGTTTTCAGCAAATTTATTTTTCCCAGCTTGTTGAATGTATGGTTATGGGAAAGGGCATTTAACTACATGGGAGAAATAAGGAGAAACTGAAAACCGGGGTGGGAAAACAAAAATTTTAACATCTCATACCATTCTCTACTGACCCGAAGTCAGTTTCATCTGAAGAGTGTGTCACATCACTCTTACTAGCCCGAAGTCAGTTTTATTGATCCCAGATCAATATCACAAGAGAGTGTCTCAAACCACTCATACTGATCCCAAATCAGTTTCGTTGATCCCAGATCAATGATGGTCATCCTAGCATAGGGAGTATGGTAGATACATCGATGCATCCATCAATAGTACTACTATGGTCCCTAACCCCATTTCCCTGCTCATTGATCAAATGAGAGGTACTTCCCATGAGTCTCAGACTGCATGGATAGGATGCCTTGACAGCAGAACTAATCATCCTGTCCATAGGAGAATGAATCATCCTGCCCCACAGTGGCCACAAGAGAACTAATCATCCCGGCCCACAGGAGAACTAATCATCCTATTTCACAGTTGCCACGGGAGAACTAATCATCCTGGCCCACAGGAGAATTAACCATCCTGTTTCAGAGTTACCACAGGAGAACTAATCATCCCGACCCACAGGAGAACTAATCATCCTGTTTCATAGTTGCCGCGGGAGAACTAATCATCTTGGCCCACAGGAGAACTAATCATCCTGTTCCACAATTGCCACAGGAGAACTAATCATCTCGGCCCACAGGAGAACTAATCATCCGGTTTCACAGTTGACATGAGGTATCACAGGGGAAGGTTGAACATGTCATCCTATACATAGTGCACCACCAAGGGAGGGTGAGTCGCCCTGTGGTTGTATGTTGCTCCACTAAGTACCCCAAGCCCCCCAAAGCTCCCAGAGCTCAATGCATGCAAAATGCAGGACCCTTATAAGAAGGTCTCTCAACAACTCCAAGTCATTCAGGAAAGTCACAAATTTGACCTTTCCTCAGGGCTTTAACAAAATGTTTGCGACCTATACATTAGTCTCAATAAGATGGAGCCTCCTCGCTCATCAACTTACCATATCCCTAATAAGGCAGTATCTGATGTCTATCTACTGGAGCAATCATTGAATACAGGATTCCTTGGTAATCGAATCCACCCTCTGGTCGTTACAAAGAATCACAGTGGTATTCATCATGTGTACAAATAGCTCACTTAAGATCTTTTGCAACCAGGCAGCTTCGCACGAGATCATACTCGTAGCTATGTATTCAATCTCAGCGGTGCTTATAGCAACTGACTTCTGCTTCCTTCTCATCCATGATATCGAAGCAGAATCCAAAGAGAACCAACACTGGGAAGTGCTCTAGTGATCCTCCATACTGCCTGCCGAGTCAGCATTTGAATAATCATGCAGTTTCATATTTCCGGCAGTGTATCTCAATCCATGAGAGATTGTGCCCCGAAGATATCTCAAAAGATTCTTGGCACCAATCCAGTGAGGCTCAACCAAATATGAGCTCACCATGCTAATTGCAAAACATATATCCGGACGAAAGTTCACCAAGAACATCAATGCAAATGAGTTTATGAAACTCAGAGGCATTTCCCAAATCTAGTCCGACATCACTACCATATAACTTCTAAAAGTTAAGATCCTCGAGGTAGTCACAAGCTTGCATTTTATCATTCCACATCCGGAATCCAACTCCCTCTTACTTCTGCAAATGAGAGGGTCTACACCTATCAGAAATAGGTTGTCCTCATAAGGTGCTAGTATGAGAGGTCTATCATCCACAACCTTCAAACAATGGTTTGGATCAGCTTCACTCTTAGTGAATCTCAGCTTCATCTGACAGCTATCAATCCTCTCATACTATGCCCGAGGAGTTTTTCTTCAAGCCATAGATGCTTTCTTCCATCTGCATACGTGAGATTCCTGATCATCAATCTCAAACCCCTCGGGTTGTTCCAAACCTGTGAACCTGCTACATGAGGGGAACGGTCCCCTTGTAAGATTTTCCTTTGGTACATCTTAGACATGTACTTTCATGCTCTTTTTGAATTCAGGCATCCCTATCACCATGAGAGGGTCTACACTTCTCAGAAATAGGTCATCCTCATAAGGTGTTGGTATGAGAGGTCTATCATCCACAACCTTCAAACAATGGTTTGGATCGGCTTCACTCTTAGTGAATCTCAGCTTCATCTGACAGCTATCAATCCTCTCATACTATGCCTCGGGAGTTTTGCTTCAAGCCATAGATGCTTTCTTCCACCTGCATACATGAGATTCCTGATCATCAATCTCAAACCCCTCGGGTTGTTCCAAACCTGTGAACCTGCTACATGAGGGGAATTGTCCCCTTGTAAGATTTTCCTTTGGTACATCTCAGACATGTACTTTCATGCTCTTTTTGAATTCAGGCATCCCTATCACCATCTGACTCACAGACCTTCAGTGCTATGTGTCAATGGACATGGTCCCCAGTGGACTTCCTGCAACTTGATACAACCTTGAACTCAAAAACATCTTTGAAAATTCTATTTTCAAACACGTACCTTTCCATCGATGAGTGCCACCTCGTAACCTTTGACTTCCATTGTTTTAATGGACACCAAGTTCTTCTTGCGATCAGGTACATAGAAGAGATTATGTAAATGAATCGAGCTACCCTCATTCAATTTAGGGGTAACATTCCCTACACCCTTTCCGAGATAGGTGGCATCGGCTCCAAGTATAATCCCACGATTGTTTCCATCTCTACCAAATTAGAGAGCGCACCCTACTATTTGATGAAGTGCCTTGAAGCACTACAATCAATAAGTCAGATTCCCAAAGAATCTGAAGGAGAGGGCCAATACAAAATAATGCTTCTTTATCTTATCAAAAAAAACCATTTGATTCTTCATACTTGGGGTTCCTTGCTTTTTTTTTTGAAGAGTCGATCATTTCCTTGATGACCTGCATTACCTGTCATTCCTTTGATCATTGAAGATGTCCCTGGAATGATTGTTATCTTCATCAAGAGATGTGTCTCTGCCATTCAGACACTCCTTCGCATAATGGCCGAACTTATGGCAACCAAGGCATCTGCCTTTCCTTCCACCCTTAAATCTAGACTTCCCAATGAAGTGATCTTTAGGTAGGCCATCAGAAACTTTCGCTACACCATTCTGATAATATTCTCTGCTTCGACTTCACCCTCAATGAATTTGAAGAGGGATGAGGAATCCACTAATCCTTTTGTCCTTTCCCAATTGTCTTCGATGATTGCTCTTTCATTGTTGCTTGGGCATTGTCTTCACCTCACCTCCGATACCATGTTAAATTTTAGGTATGTTCTATGCTTAGAGCAATTTATTTCAATTTTCACAGTTAACTCAATATCTTTTCCAGATTAGCAATCACATCAGCATTAAAGTAAATTGCAGATAGAACATAAACATAAATCACAGAAGACAAGCCAAAACAAGAGGACACAAGATATGGTGCTAGCCAAGGACAAACCCCAATGTGGGGAAACCCTTGATCAATTCTTCTTATACGTTCTTCAATAGTTCAAATGAGAGAGAGAGAGATAGTAAGTTTACAACGGAAGTCAACACTTTGACTTATCTAGATAAGAGCATAGATCATCTCTAAGAAGATGATAGATGAGATCAGTTGAAGACATGTTGCTTCAACTGATTCTCCAAGGTGACTCCTTCACCTATCGTTGTGCTGCATTTCGTCATCATGTTGCACCTCACCGCGTTGCACCATGTTGCACCCATCATCACTATGTTGCATCTCATCACGCTTCATTAATCATGACTGTACCCATCACTGTATTGCATTATGTGCCATTGTTGCACCATGTTGTCATACTGACCTATGCACTGGATGCACCATGTTGCCTTACTGACCTATGTGCTCGCTGCATCTTGCTTGCTTATTGTCCCTAGCTTGCTTGTTGTCCTTTGCATGCTTGTTGTTGTATGCTAGTTGTCCCTTGCATGCTAGCTGTAACATTGCATGCTTGGTGTATTTGCTTCTAAGTACCATACAACTGTCCCAATGTTAGTTAGTTGTCCCTTGCATGCTGTTCTCCTTCAGAGACAAATGCTCAGGCTGTTCCGACAGTTTCAACAATTTCGGTTGTTCCCAGCAGTTCTGGCTATTCCCAGTAGTTTTGGCAATTCCGGCTTCGGCCCTCTGCGTCAGCTTTCCCGGCTATTATGGCAATTCTGGCAGTTCTAACTGTTCCTAGCAATTCCGGCTATTCCCGGTAGTTCCGACAATTTCGGCAATTCCAGCAATTTCTAGCAGTTCCAACTATTCCCGATAGTTCCAGCATATCCGGCTTTTCCAACTTTTCTCGGCAATTCTGCCTTTTCTCAGCAGTTCCGGTAGTTCCAACTTTTCCCAACAGTCTTGACAGTTCCGACAATTCCGGCTATTCCCGGCAATTCCAGCTATTCTTGATAGTTCCGGCAATTCCAGCTTTTCCCGGCAATTCCGCCTTTTCTCGGCAGTTCCGGTAGTTCCAACTTTTCCCTCTAGATTAGGGCAACATTATCCCTTAAGATCTCTCCTCCTACTAAAACCCAAAGACAAGTAGAGAGAAAGAGATCCCAAGTGTGTTGAAACGACTTGAAGGCCACCTCTATTTATATTAAAACGTTGAGCACAAGTGGGGTTTATTTGGTTGCTAGTCGACCTTGACGAATTGTCTAATAACACAAATAAATTCATATCTCCATGAATACTTATCAAAATCGGATGATGTTTAGATCAATCCTACACCTCTCGTTGAGAGGGATCCAAGAAAAATATCAGCTTCCATTAATAAGATGACCCACATGGAGTTTGGCCCTAGTTGCCAATTTTAACACCATACCAACTAGGCCAAGATGTCCTCCCAAGTACCATCATAAGGGCACATAGCCTATGGTACTCATCTCTCCCTCTCAACCAAATCAGAGATATTCACCAACCCAAGCATGCTTCTAAAATATACAAACTTCTTATTAGGGAGAGATTTCGTCAACACATCAACTACTTGTTCATTTGTCGAAACGTACTGTAGCTCTATGACCACATCCTATACCAAACTTCTAATATAGTGGTACTTATTATTAATGTGCTTAGTCCTAGCATGGAACACAATGTCTTCAAACATTTTGATGTTGCTTTGGTTATCACAATTTATAATTATGGGATCTAAGGGCGCCTCCAAACAAAACTGACACAAGGGCCCTTCTTCTTCTTGATTTGTAGGTAATTTGTCATGTTGCTATTCTTCTTCACAGAGTGGTATATCTTCTTCATTAGACTTAACAGGAATATCTTTGGACTTCTTGTATACAAAGTTTTCATCGAATATGACATCTCTACTAACTTCAATTATATGGTCTTCTTTTACGTAAATTCTATAAGCCTTTCATGAAATACTATAACAAACAAAGAATCCTCCATTTATTACTATCCTAGATAGATTGTAAATGATCTTGATACCGAAGCTTCTCGCAACCTTCAAGAGATTATTAAGGGTCTTGAGTCTCATCTTCAAATAGCTTTGGCATTAATGAGAGAGATCTTCCTTCCAAGAGTGATTTCCTACCTTCAAATGATAGCCAACAAAGTGATCTTCAAATACTCCTTCCTTCACAATAGCTTTGATACCTTGTTGAGAAATCAATGCATGTAGTTATTATGGTTTCAATTGCTCTTTTCTTGATAATTACTTGGGATATGTGTTGGCTTTTGTATTTCTTTATTATGCTATCTTTCTTCAAGCAATTATCAAATCAAAAATGCATGAAGATCACAAGAACCAAAGACATAAGATGAAGGCACTCAAACAGGGAAAAAACCCTCACCTAGCGTAAAACCCATCCAAACTCTTCTATAATAGAACCATGTCAAAGTGAGACAATCCAAGACCTTTTGACGAAGAAAAAGACCTCCTCCAATCATCAAGTCAGGCCTCCTTCCAAGTAGACAAACTCTGCCAAAGTTAACAAGAGTCAACTCCTTCAAAATTGCTTAAATCTGAAATTTTCGGCCCCCTACATCTCGGAATGCACAGTGGTGCTAGTGTGGTGGCCACTGGCTAGCTAGTAGCTGACATAGATGTGACATGGTATCAACTATTGGGTTATTGAAAGGTTCATACCTTTGTATCAAGGTTATCCCCCAATACTAACAAAATCTGAAATGCATATCACTTGTCGGAGTTAGGTTTTCCCATTATTTGACGATAATATATTGAGTATTGACCTTTGGGTGTATTGGGTGTTGGAAGGTCAAGACGATGCTATCGAGGTTTCCTCCTCAACTGTTGATACCCAATAGGGAGCATCGACGTGGCGTGCAAGGTGACAGAGGATGTGAACAAAGGCTACAACATGTCAGTGACATGGCATTATACAATGGCGACATGTAAGCAAGGGATTCCACAAGTCTACTACGTGAAAGTGGTACACATGTTATGTGGTTTTTGGAAAGAAATCTTCAAATGGGCATAAGTTTGTGTCCTGTACTCAAATATGGATGAAATTTATATTGTTGGAACATAGAAATCTCTCGACGAGCATTAGATGATGGTAGTCTCAAAAAATTGTTTTGAGCAAGTTGAAGAAAGAGGATTTTGATATTCTTGCTTCCTTAAAGCGACCTAGGAGGTTGGGTCCAAATACCTGCAGCCCTAATTGGGTATTAAGGGGTTGGGTGTGTTGCATACATCAATTTGACAACTTGCTAGGTTGTGTCCTTCGAAATAGATTATTATTATTATTCATCCACCATTTTCTAGTACTCAACTACAACTTATCATCTGACTTTCATTCCACATATTGCCTTGCATTTTGGCACTAACATTTTAACCTTTAGTACTTGTGTATAATTCTAACTCGATGTGCCTTAAAGGATCCCTTGATATCATATACTTGTTGTATTTAGCAGTCCCATTAAATGCTTTTTCCCAGTATTGCATGAGGGAGGCTAGCTATGGTGTAGGTAGGAGAGAAAGTGCAGCAAAAAGAAAAACTTTCCTCAATTATTTTTCCTATTGTATGAAGATTGAAAAGGGAAATAATGAGAATGCTGGAGTTGATTAAAAGATTAGTAACTAACCTTAAGAATTTTGTCACAAGGGAATGGAATAAAACAATACTCAACAAAATACATTATAGCAATGTAGCAAAAAAGAAAAGTTGATGATCACTACCCATATAACGAACAAATTTGCAAAAGGTCTGAGACATAATATAGATAAATATTCATAAATAATATATTATATAGTATATTGTAGTATATAGTATAATAATATATTGTATGTAGTATAATTGTCTAATGATTATAGTTTTAATATTGTGATTCACTAATGGTATTGATTTTTAACTTTGAATATGTTTTTTTCAATTCTAAAAAATATTACGAGATAGTGGCTTTTCATTATGCAGAATCGCATTTGGATCTGGATCTGTTACCATATCCATTTCCTGGTAACATAGGTCTAGAAAAAATGATGAATAAGTAAATGACATTAACTAAAATATATTGCAGATATAGTTCATCAATAGTTGTCCATTACTCAACAACTTATCTCACTTCTATTCTACATTTATCCTCACATATTGTTACAAACCTTTAAACCTTCATTACTTGTACATAATTTGAACACAAGGTTGCCCTAAAGGTTGCCAGCAAGTTCCTGAGTCCCCAATGTAGCCCCCGGCAGTTTGAGGACGTTTCCTAAGGGTCCACAAGTCCACAGAAGACAGGAATGCAGGGCATATGGGTTTTTTTGGGAGGACAGGTCCTCGTGCAACATACGTATAACTCTAACTCAGAGGTTCCCTAACAGATTCCTTAAAATGGTATACTTGCTATATTTAGCAGTTCCGTTAAATGCTCTTAGCCAGTGTTGCATGGATGAGCCTAGCTGTTCATGCAGGTAGGGGAGTAGGTGCAGCAAGAAGAAACACTTCCCTTGTAAAGGAGGCAGTCATTGGAATGTGGGTACAGCCCCCATTCATTGGACATTTCTTAAGTTGTAGTAAAATTCCAAAGAAAAAGCCTGAATATAACTACAATAGTCTTTGATGGTGACCCTTTTGCAAAAGGATTAATTTCATTTGTGCTTAATTTAAAACACTGCCTCATTCTCAATACTTTTTTTGCAATAAGTCAGAAGCCAGACATACCCGGATGCTAGCTCCAGGAAAAGAGCTAGTGTATGTTCAATGACATCTTCACTCTGCAACAAAATGATTAAGAAAGGCAAATTAATAAGCCAGGCAATAGATTGATTATATTACACAAAAAGACCACCCAGCCTAAGTGTATGATGAATAACATATAAAATAGCCCCATAAGATATCAGAAAATATCACCTGAGTGTAACATTTTAAATTAGTTGCAATCTTGCCAACAATGACATTCAGAACCATGAGATGATCTTGCAGCCCTAGAAGCTCAGATAACCGAGAATATAGCTGCTGCAATTTAATGTAATATCTGAGCATGAATATAAAATAATTGCAAAACATCAGCTTTTGTATTAAAAGCAAAGATTGAATTACCTTTGATGAATGCATGGCTTGGTCACCCACGTATGATTTTCGGAAATGCTGGAAAAATGTCAGTATCGCTCGATCAAGTCTTTGTTTACTTATTTGAGAATAACGCTGCAGAGTACACAATCAAGATTAAGCTCCACAGCTCAAAAAATAGAACCTTTCTCTCTCATTATGCTTAGAAACTTGAAAAAACACATATTTATTTGAAGTGAAAGCCATTTGCAAGTTCCTCCACAGAAAATATAATTCAAAACACAAAACAGAGAAACATCAGAATTGTAATTTCCCTGTCCCCATAGGAAGCTTATGACGGAGTCCGCTAGCCTAAAGTGGTTCCCATAGGCTAAAGAGGGGAAATATGTAGTAAGGGAGCTTAAATTGCCTAAGGAAACTTTATAAAGTTCAAAAAGGAGAAAGGGTTGTTGAAGTTCTAAGTTTACTTAGTTAGAGACCCTCTCCATGCACTTTATCTAATTTATTCCTACCTACTTGTTGTTTTCCTTAACAAGTTATTTACAATGTAAATACTGAAAATAAACACTAGTGCATGTTCAACATATTACAGATCAGCAACTAAAAGAAACAGAAACAAACACACCATATGACACCATTATTTTTGGACTAATGTCCCCGGAAAAACCCAATGTGGGAAAACCGGTGTAGCTATTTGAAGGTTTTCTTATTAAGCAATATCAGAGTAATCTGAGTGCCGAAACTAGCCTATCCAACAAAGAATTTCCTTGGCAGTAATACCTCTCAGTTTCTGACAAATCTCCTGGCTGAAACCCCGGATAATTCTTCCCGCAGTTACTTAGCACCAATCTGCACCAAAAACCCCAGCATCAACCTCTCTGTGGATTGCGTCAGCCCCTCTCTACCTCACGCTGGCCTTGTGTCACCCCAAATGGGTCTGCATCTAAGTTGCACGAAATGGGGAAACGGGTATGAGTTTCCGAAATGGGCATGGGTACAAAACGTGACCTCCCCAAATTTTGGAAATGGGGAAACACAATATATATATATATATATATATAAGGACATTTAAGAAATATGTGCAATCATAAAGCATATATGATACGTTCTAATTTATTACATTATGATTAAATTGTCAATTGTTAATGCATAAACTATAAGTCTCTAAATTTACATCACATTTACTCATGAATGATCACATAATGAAAATAGCAATATCAAAAATCAACCACGAGAAATTTCTAATTTCTTGTCTCGTACTTGATTGGGAGTCTCCTCCTACATAGTCGAATGACCTTAGTGCTCTTGATTAAATACATGTTCCATACCCTAGTACCCTACGTGCTCTTGATTAAATACAAGTTTCATACCCTAGTACCCTACGTGCTCTTGATTATTGGGAGTCTCCCCTGCATAGAGGACTTGGTTCTCTTGATTAAATACAAGTTCCATACCCTAGTACATGACAAAATCCAATGGAAACATTGTAATCCCCCCAATCCTGAAATCCTGAAAAATAGATAAGTCTGCTAGAATTTGAGTGAGATCTAAAATTCTACTTTCTCCATATGAAATCCAATGAGGGCGAAACCACTCTCAAACATCCCGAGTCATTTCATGGTAATGTTAAAAATTCAAGTAAAAAGATGAAAATGAAAAATAAAGGAGAATGTCACTTTTACTATAAGAATTTAACATTACCATGAACTGCATATCAACACTAGGGCCATAGGCTTGAACAATAGGCTACCCCACTCAGAGGCATCTAGAAGCATCCAGAAGATATTTTAGTCAACCAATAAAAATTATAAGCAAAAACATAAAAAAAAAAAAAATACAAGAAAAAGTCAAGTTAGAAGAGGAAACTCTATCGTACGGCCTGGAAATGTGTTTCCGACCGTACCGGCCATGTTTCCTCTTCGAGAAATGGGCCAGTGCAGCCGGAAACGCGTTTCCAGGCCGTACGGTACAAGTTTCCTCATTTTCGTTTCGTTTCTGGTCAGAAACAGCCCCTTTTCCAACGTTTCTTGCAACTTAGGTCTGCGTCAGCCCTGGAAGGCCTTGCGTCAGCCCCTCTCGCCCTTTGCGTCAGCAACAATGGCCTCTCTGAGGCTTTGCGCAGCTCCTAGCTGCCTCTGCGTGGCCCTGTGTGAGCGCTAGCTGGCTCTGCGTCACTCTCTTTGGCTACTGCACTGCTCTCCTGGCACTATCTCTGCCTCTCTGTCTCTCTATACTCAAATGCCCCTCAACTGCATCTCTCGATCACTAATTCTATCTCTCTTAACAAACCCCGCTCTAGAGAATAGAATGATTGATCACTCTAGTGTGTTCTCCAAGTGACCCTCAAGCCTCCTCTTATACTTTTCCTGTTGACATATCAATGGCTGAGATTAAGTCCCTAATCAACAGCTAAGATTAGATCTGGCTTGATCCATGTCTTTTGGACCATTCTAACACAAATTCATATTAATACACATTAATATTTTATTTTTCCTAAGTTTAGACTTAGGGACTCCATTAAAAATATTAATGATTTTAATATCTACTGATCTGTTCAGAATCTGCCCAAACCCTTTTTGGGTATTGGAGATCTCATGTGCCCCAACCTCTGCACCAAATATCATGGCTAGAGCACATCCGATGCTACCCCAAATCAACAAGGGTCATATTTCCTAGGCAAGCTAGAAGTCACTTTAACTTCATAAAGCGAAATATCATAAAGTGACTTTATTAAAGTGAATTTAAAAAAAAAAAAAATGGAAAGGTGAAGGTGAAAAGACAATCCTAAACTCATTAAAGAAGGAAAATGAGGAGACTCTCCTCATGCCTGCAATTGTGAGTTTCGAGAAAGTGCTCTTGGAGAGAGTTGAAGGAGAAGCTTAGGGTTTTGGAGCCCAAGACACCATAGCAGACTTCAGTGTTAAAACGAGACACCCTAGTTTGGGTTTGAGAGTGAAATCACACAGATTTCACCTCTGAGCTTCAATGGAGAACGAAATTTCTGAGAAATATTGAGGTATTCAGACATTTTCAGTTGTTTTATACCCTTATACTGTATTTCCTATTTCTTATGACAGGGTGGACATTTTCATGGGGAAATCGAGCAACAAAAGCAAATCTGAGCCAATTGACAGAGACTGTCTACAGTAGTAATTACTCCAGCTTCGTGGGGCCCACGAATTATCTGAAGGAGCCTGCATATTTTATTGTGGGGACCAGCCTACCTATGTCCCACAAGAGTAAAAGCATATGTATTTTCAAGGAGGTTACGGGAACAAGTTTCTAACGACCAGTGGCATGATTTTTACCCTTTCAGTGAGCTGAGTTATTTCAATTTTATTATTGGGCAGCGGTCATAGCAAGCACGAGTTTTCTCGAGGAGAGCAGTCTTCTCTGGTCAAATTTGCAGCTGAGAGGGAATGAAGCCACCAGTGACATGAGTCGAAATACCTTGCTGCATTTTTGGAAGGTCTATGCATAAATTTCTTGCTGGTTCGAATGGTCAGCGAGTAAGACTGTCAGTTGTTCGTGTGATTTGGAGAGTAGCTACTTCAATGCAGGGTAATTGTTGTCCACAAGGGTAAGACAGAGCTGGGTCATTATGTTGCCTCTTCTAGTTGCTGTAAGAACCTGTGTTTTATCTCAGTTCAGATTTGAAGTGGTGGGTGCTAAAGAATGGCTATCAACTAGCGTGGACCTGTGGTTCCAATACTGGGCAGCGTAAATCTCAACTAAGCATGGAGCAGTCATTTCAGATGCGTTATGATTGTTGTATGTGTCTCTACTGATGACTGGCTTCAAATGTCAGGTTCCATATTACTGATTCCCTCGCTGTATATTCAGATTTCAATAAGAAATTTATTCTATGGGCTGCCTTATCATATATCAGTGATGTTGTGAATTTTTGAGTACATATGGTGAATGTATATTTGCTTTCTTGAATGCAGGTTGGTGCATGTAGTGTTGAATGCAATGCTCATGAAGCCACAGTATTATAGAACACCTACAGTGTAGTGTAAACCATATGTTTGAAGGAATTTGTCACTTAAAAAACTCAAATCAAAACTCAGAAATTTCAAAGCAAACTAGCAGTTTTCCAGCTCGGAACATTTCAAGAATTTTGAAATTATATCTTCTAACTAATACATAAACTAACATAACCCAGAATACTTCTTACACTAGATTAGTACATCTGCAGACCTCCTCTCAATCATCATTTGATAGACCCAACCCTGTGTGACTTTTGTGGAGTTCCAGCTACCAATCATATCACAGATCCACAGCTCTCAGCACAGGATCATTGTTTCGCTGACACCTTTAGGAGACCAGTCTGACATCAACAGGCCTTTTCCCCATGGTGCTAGGCAAGTCTTTGCAGATCGCTCTCAACTTCCTCCCAGGATTTCCCAGTCCAACCCTCCCAGACTAGGTCTCTCAGCTGGGGTCATCATCAGACAGTATAATGGCTCCTCTTTTGTTCTAGGAGTTTCGTTTGCATTACCACATTGCGCTTTATGATGCAGGATGACGTTTTAGTCTCATTGAGCTACTTTTGAGGTCATTTTATCAGACATCAGTAAAATAACTTATCCTAACATTGGTTGATGATCCAGCTGGCATATCCTCCTCTTCTTCCTCTCCCTCCTCTTCTGGTATTGAAGGAGGAGGTTCCTCTTATTCTGCACATACTTAAAGTGCTGTGCAGCCTTTTATCCTGTTTTACAAGGCTTACAAAATGGAATTTCATTACCGTTCTCACGATTTGGTATAGCTTCTCTGTTCTTATGTTTTACCTTATCTGAGATGTTTTGCCACTGCTCCTGTATGTCTCTATTTGATTGTACTTTTGAGTCACATTGTGCTAGTCTTTGGTCATTCGTGGACATTAATTAAATATATCAGAGAAAATACCTTTGTCATGTGTTAACCCCTAAGTTTGCCCCTTGCAAATTTAAAGGTTAAAGACAGCACATTTCATTAAGCTGGAGCCTCAGAGACATACAGATAAAAGTTGGGGATTGTTTCTGAGGATGGCCAGTCACAAGATTGATTCAGTAATGGTTCTGACACATTTTTGGAACAGTTTGGTGGCAGTTATTTTTATCAGGTATCCTACTTTGTAGGAGATGGAGTTCCAAGGATGAAACAGCAGTACCAATCACATATTCAGAGTCTTTATGAAATCAGGATTCCAGTGACACTTATCCCGGTGACATGCATGGCACTTTCTATCTGTAGCAGGTTTTCTCCAGGGACACGTCATAGACATTGATATATTTAAAATATTGCAACATTCTAAACCCAATGAGATACTTGCGTGCAACATGTGAGCACTTTCTATTTTCTGCAGTGGTTGCATGTTAGGTCTGATTACATGTAATATCCTAGGGGAGTATTTTATGGTCTATGAAACAGAGAACTTATGAAACGCAGAAATAGATATATAAATATTTTATTAAAAAGATGAATTACAAATGATGATTGTTTACAATGGGTTGCCTGGCTTATATACCGCCATGGGCACCCCTTGGGAAAGGGCATGATCTTATGATCGTGCCCTTTCATCTAATTAAAATTAAAATTAAATAATAACCCTAAAATTAACTAACTTTTTTACATAACATTGCCTTCCTCTCGAAAGAATGCTTTGCCCTCAAAGTATACGTAATGACAGATGTTGTTGACAAAATGCTTCATTCTCCTAAGAAGCTTCTTCTTCGGGCAAGTCCTTCCACTTGATCAGATATTCCTTGATAGTACGATATTGAAGCCTTCTTTCTCTAGTAGACAAAATACCTTCTGGTTCTAAAATGACTCTTCCCTCATCATCTAGGGATGGAAGTGTTGTTTGCGCTGTTTGATTATTACCTAGTGCCCTTTTAAGGCAAGATACGTGGAAGACGTTGTAAACACGACTTGTCTCTGGAAGGCTTAACCCATACGCAACTTGGCTAATCTTTTTGTTGATCTGATAAGATCCATAAAACTTTGGTGCCAATTTGTTTTTTCCCTTCTGCTTTAAGGATAATTGTTTGTATGGTTGGAGCTTAACAAATACCCATTTTCCAACTTCAAACTCTCTTTCGGTTCTGTTATGGTCTGCTTGTTGCTTCATACGGTTCCTTGCATTATTCAGATTTTCTTTTAATATTTGGACGATTTTTTGGGTTTCTTCTAGTTGATCTTTAACAGCGGGTAGATTTGTCTGGACAATAGCTAGATCCTTCCATTTTGGGGGCTCATACCCATATAGAGCTTGAAATGGCGTCATTTTTGCTGATGTATGATAAGTGGAATTATACCACCACTCAGCAAGATGTAACCATTGAGCCCATTTATTTTGTTTTTCTGTAGCGTAGCAACGTAGGTAGGCCTCCAAACATTTATTGACGACCTTTTTTTGGCCATCTATTTGAGATTGATAAGCGGAACTCATATTTAGGTAAGTTCCTATATAGTTGAACAATTCCTTCCAGAAATTACCTTTGAACTTGGCATCTCTATCACTCACAATGACTTTCGGAAAACCGTGTAACTTATATATATTTTTGCAAAATATTTCAGCGATTTCTTTTGCTGAGTATGACTTATTTATTGCCATAAAGTGAGCATATTTGGTGAGTCTATCGACTACTACAAAAATCTTGTCCTTGCCTTCAGATACTGGTAATCCTTCGATAAAGTCCATTGAGATTTCTTCCCATTTCTGATTTGGAATGTTAAGGGGTGAAGTAATCCTGGTGTCGTAATATTTTCGCTTTTATTCCTTTGACATGTGTCACACTCTGCTACATACTTCTGAATATCATGATTCATTCCCTTCCAAAAGAAGGATTGATGTGCATTGTAGTAAGTCTTAAAGAATCCTACGTGTCCAGCTGATGGTGAGTCATGTAATTCCTTGAGTATTTTAAACTTAAACTTGGAATTTGTATTTAGATATATTTTTCCCTTATACCATAGGATATCATTCTTCCATTCAAATTTTGAGTTATTGGGAAGGTTATTGATTATTGTTGTTATTTCTGGATCCTTGGCATACTCACTTCGAATTTCGTTAAGCCACTCAGGAACAACAACCGAAATTGCAAGTAGTGTTGGTTCTTCATCTTTCCTGGATAAGGCATCTGCTACTACATTGTCTTTACCTCTTTTATGTAATATTTCCAAGTCAAAAGCGGCAATTTTTTCAATCCATTTTTGTTGTTCTTCGGAAAGTGTTTTTTGTTGAAGGAGATGCTGGAGATTGTTATGTTTTGTTTGAATAGAAAACTTACTTCCCAAAAGATATTCCCTCCACTTAGCTAGTGCGTGCATGATAGCGAGCATTTCTTTGTTGTATGTGGATTTGAGGCGTTCTCTTTTGTTGAGCTTCCTACTTTCAAAAGCTATTGGATGTCCTTGTTGCATTAGTACTGCACCTATACCAAATCCAGAAGCATCACACTCAATGATAAATGGTTTAGAAAAATCTGGTGTTGCTAATACTGGAGCATTAGACATAATTTCTTTTAATTTTTCAAAACACCTTCCTGCATCCTTATCCCATAGAAACAAATTCTTCTTTAAAAGATTTGTTAGAGGTGCAGTTATATGTGCATAGTTTTTAATAAACCTTCGGTAATATCTCGTCAAACCTAAGAATCCTCTTAGCTTGGATCAGTGTTACTTGGGAGCGGGAGCGGAAGCGGGAGCGGAAGCGACCATTTTCAGAAGCTCCCGGTTTGGGAGCGAATCCCGGAGTGATTTTTTAAAAATATATATATTTTTT